>JAEIIJ010007171.1:0-121839 GCA_018904815.1 Drosophila ogumai
ATATAAAATATTTATATAAAAAAAAATATATAATATTCCCAAATATAATTTTTTTAATAATTTTTTTAGTAGAAAATTTACTCTTGCTTAAATAATTTTATAAATTATATTTATGACTTGTTCTATTAGCCGTACAAATTATTTTATAAGGTTTATAGTACCCTTTCTCAAAATCCCACCCATTATTTCCCCCAGTGTCTGCCTGTGTGAAGCTGCTGTACAAGTTTGTTGGCGCAACAAGTGCTTTCGGCCAGTATAACTCACTCAGCGTCGGTCGGTCGATCGGTCAGTCAGTCATTCATAAAAGCAGCGGCCGCGTGGCACTTTTGATTTTGTTGCCGTTGCCGTTGTTGCTTTACTGTGTTTTTTTGGTAAGCCCATGTTCATGCCCGATCTTTATCTCTGAACAGTTAAAAAGCGAAAAAGTAAAAGCCAAACAAAAACGCATTTAATATATATGTAGATATATGTGGCCCAAAACGATTGCAAATCCGCGATTGCTGCTGCTGTGTGGGCTGTGATTGCGTGTGCTGAAAGGCAGTAGGATCCACCCCCAAAAAGGCCAGAAGAAGCCTCAGTTTTCTTGCCAGCCAGCAGATCCTCCTTCCCACAGCGGCAGCAGCTCGGCTACATCAGCATATTTCTTCTCCTCGCCCGACTCCATGCTCTTTTGACTGCCATGGTTGACGGATTACGCAACTTGCCGGCCGTAGCATTTTCATTTTATTATTGTTATTATAAACTCTTCGCATTGTTGTTGCTGTCGGCGTGGCGTTTTTCGTTTTTTTCTCTCTTCTTTTTCATTGTGCTTGGAAAATTTGTACATTGCATGCGATTGTTTGTTGTTTATACGCTCCACGGCAACAGCAAAAAATTTGTTTATAATTTTGAATGCAACAGCAGCGGCAGCAGCAGCGCCGCGGGCAGGCAATGACTTCGAAACATATACAACAATGCCATGTCGTGGCAAAAACACAGAAAAAAACGCTACAAAAAGTTTTCTTTCTGTTGTTTTCCGCCCCGCTCCCCCTTTGGCCAGGGCCTGGAACTGCCCTAGAGTCAAGTGTCACGCATACTCCAAGCCGCACGGAGAGACTCGGCTCCATCCTCGGTCGCAGCCTCAGCAGCAGCAGCTCATTAAAGCCAACGCCGCATTTCAAGTTCGCTGCCTAAGTCTTTCGTTCTTGTTAGCAACTCGCTCCAGAGCGAGACGGAGGACGCCCAGCCAGAGAGAGAGAGCAAGCAGGCAGGCAGGAGACGTGCAAGCCAAAGTGATTTCCAAATAAAATCGTTGCGGGCTGTTTTGGGCAACGCCTTCCCGAAAACCCCAAAAACAAAAAATGAAACAAAAAAGCGAAAACAGTAGAAAGGAAAGCGGCAGCAGCAACAGAGTTTCAACAAAAAACGCTCCAAGGCTTCAAGGCCAACAACGCAACAACGCCTTGAATCCGCTCCCCAACTCCATCTGCAGCCAGAGCACCAGTCCCAGTCCCAGTCCCAGCTCCAGCTCCAGCTCCAGCTCCGGCTCCATTGCTGCCAGCAAATGAACGCAAGTTAACACCGAGCGATCTGGCCGCCGATTCGGACCTGGGGTCTGGACCCCAGACCGGCTGGACGGGATGCCGCCAAACAGAAACACAAACAAATTGAAAGCAAATCGATGCCGAGATGCGGCGGCTTTCGACCGTGCTGCAGCTTTGACCCCGTGGCTAACTTGTGAACTTGTGCCAGCAGCACGTGGACCTGCTACCGGGGAGCCAAGGCCCCAGTCTAGGATGCTAAACAAATTAATTTCCTATTAATTTTCCACTCGTTAGGGGTTACACTGGGAAAATGTGAGAAGAGAAAATGTGATTTGATTTTGAGGATAAAATTTTAGGTCTACTTTAAGGTACCATTTCATTAAGCACCTTTATTTCTTAAGCTTAGATTTACATTTAAAATTTAGAAAAACCTGAAAAAGATTTCCTTTTTTCCTCAAAGTGTAAACATCGGCTGCATTTCAAAGTTCAGTGGGACTCATTGGTACTCAGTGGCCATTGGGATGCAAAGTATGCAGTCGACAGACCATTTTTGGGTCACCGTCACCGTCCATCAGTTCCCCCGGGGGCCGCGCATGTCGTCCGCAGCTATGCCATTGATCTTTATCAATGGAGCCGGGACCGGGACCCGCCAGGGACATACATAGATAGAGTCGCCAGTTTGCCATGAATGAAGCTTGGAGCGATCGCGGCTAGATGCATTAATTTATGCATATGCAGTGTGCAGGCAGTGTGCGTAAAAAGTGAGTGAAGACGGAGGACGTGGTGCTCTCCAGTTATGAGCTCCACTTCGCCGGCGGCGGCGGTGAGGAGAGACGCTGCTTAATAAACAATAAATATGCAATTAAGCAAGGCCAGACGACGGCCGCTGCCAAGTGCTGTTTATATAAGACACATATCTTCCCCCTTTGGAGATCGCTGATCGCGCAGCCCATCCTCGTTCTATAGCCACTCTAATAGCAATTAACTTGGACTGGACGGGACTGGGACTGGGACTGAGACTGGCACTGGCTTTGAAACGATGCCATCGGCGGCTGGCCGTTAATGAGAAACGCCGGAGCGACGAGTGAAACAATTTTACAGCGGCGATATGGTATATAAATAAAGATATCGATCTAATTTCTATATAGACATGGCTGAGATCCCCAGCCGATGATTGCTCAATCGCCGGATGCTCATTTCACCAGCTTTCCTCGGCGCCAAAGAGAGCTTTCGAGTTGAACTTCAGCTTAAATATGATTTAATTATGTTGTTAACGGGGCAGAGTAGCCTAAAGTTGCAGCTGGAGCTGGTGCTGGAGATTCTGGCTAAGTCGGAGCAACAAGTGCAGCCGCATGCCAGCGGCCAAAGTTAGCCAGAGCCAAGGACAAATCGAGCATTATACTAACTCAATTAGTGCCTGCTTGGCCATTCGCTGGCCACTTTGCCATTTTGGGACCCGGCTTTCATGGAAGCAATTACCGAGGCCTGCTCTCTGGCTGGGAATCAGCTGGAATGACGCTCATCCGGCCGGATTCGGGTTGGGATTCCGATTCGAATTCGGACTTCTTAACGCGATCGGCCGGCCGGGCTAGCATTGTGCAACAAAGCTGCTGCTGCTGCTGCTGCTGTACCGAGCTGTGTTGTCAATTCCGGAAACTGTTCCCATGTTTCGCAGCGAAACTATTGAAAAGCGAACAACGGGCGGACCGAAGCCAACTGATCGCTGAAAAAACGCCCCAAAGCAACGTTCAAAGTTGTTCTGACAGACTGGCATGCAATGCACTGAGAGAAACTTGGATTAAACTGAAAATTCTTAAAGTCAAGAGATGAAGAAAAATATATTACAGACTTTCTATTTAATTTTTAAAAAGTATTTAAAATAACATTTCAGTAAAATTAGTTTCTTACAAGTTTCTTGAAAAGTTACCCTATTTTTCTTTCTGTGCCTTGGAATTGCCAATTGCCCGAGCGACTGCGAATGAGAATTTCTGTTGCTATTTTTTTGATTCACCTGCAAAGCCTTGAAATTTTGTAATTCTAATTCGCTGCTGAAACACTGACTCAGTTCAGCTTTTGTAATCCATCAGCCGGGGCAAAAATTATGATGAAAAAAAAATAAATCAGCAGCAGCAGCAACGTCGCAGCAGCAGCAGCAGCAGCAGTAGCAACAACGTCGCAGCGCAGCTGACGTACAAAAATTGTTCAACAATAAATCGGCGGCAGCATTTGATCAGCAATTGTCAAGGTGAGATTCTAAGCAGATACAAAGGTAGAAGCCAGCAACAACAATGCCGCGTTTTAGCGACTCATGACGACGAGCAAGTGCAGTTCCCCCAGGGGGGGCGGCAGCGAAGGGGCGTGTTCGAAAATACGAGTATTGCTTTTTTTAAGCCAGTCTCTCCCCGCTCACTTAGTCAACTTTCTGAAGCCAAGTTTTTGCCCTACACTCCGCGGCAGGAACTTAGTCATGTCTAGATTAATTTTTTTGGCTGTGCAGCCGGTGACGCTCTTAGATAGTTGTGTCATTAATTCTACAAGACACAAGACAGCCGGAGTTTAGTGAGTTTTACTAACTACCCAGAGGGGAAAACCCCCTTCGGCTTGTTTAATATTAATGCGATTCCCCTGAAAGAAATATAAATATAATCGCAGACACAATAGGCACAATTTATAGAGAAGTGGGGGAGTCCCTCCTGGCGAGAGCTTGGGAAAGGAGACTCACTTCTAATGTGGGTGCACTTTCAATTACCATCGAGTCTTCCATTCCCATCAAGCTCAATTAGATGGCCCAATTATGATGATCGTTGACCAAGCAGAAGCCCTGGAAACTGCAGTTGGGAAGGAAGGCATTTTCCGCACGGATTCAGATTCAGTTTCGTAAAAATTAAACGAGCAGGTGACCCCTCTGTCTCGCTGTGGTCAGATCGACCAGATAGTAAACAAAAAACAAAACTGAGCGAGGGGAGAGAAGAAAAAAAACGCTAACAAAAAAGTGTGGCGGTTAATTGTGCAATTTATATAAGCGCATTCTTTTCACGGCGTTTGTTTTTGTTCGGTTTTTGTGTTCGGGGCTAGTAATTTAAATATTATGGTATTTGTTTCTCTTCCCCTGTCTCCCTGTCTCTCTACTTTTTTTGAGTCGCAAAATGAAATCATGGTCAACTGACTATTATTTGTCGCTTACACACAGTTTTCAGTTAGTTTTCCTATGCATTTTCACAGCGGCAAGATCATGATAGCGACTGGAAAACAACAAAAGAGTGGCGGAGGAAAAAAGAGCCCAGTCGGAGTTAACCAAGCGTTAAAAGTTCATTGTTAGTCGCTGGGGGGGGGGGGTAAACCCGCCAAGGAAAATCCAAGTTCCCATCTCCAGTCTCTGGCGGCTCTTGGAAATCCCGCTTTAATTGGTGTCAGACTACCGAGCCCAGGACATTCGAGTCCTGCTAATTGGCATCGCATTTACAAGGCCAAAAACAAGTGCAACGCGCAACCCTTGTTCGATATCTGCAGAATTTGAGAGCCAATTATAACATGAGACCTCAAGAGAGCCACCCTCCGGACAGCCTGGGAAGGGCAGGCAAGTCTCCTGACAGCCACCGCATCTTGGCAATAAAATAATAATTATTATTATCTCGACGGAGAAATCTTGGCCAACCGTGGGGCATCCTTGGCAGCGACTCTCTTGCCTTGTTTACCTTTCCGCCGTGTGTCAACAAATGAGACCGTAATTAACCCCGCTGAGCCCCCCACGTTTCGTTGGTCAATACCGTGCGAGACATAAATATAGCCGCACTCGTGCCTAGCTATGCGCAATAGTCGTAAAATTTTATTTATTTGAATACTCTCACCTGGCCGGGGCTAATAACTGGCCTGCCTGCCTGCCTGCCTGCTAACCCCGTTCCTCGGCATTTTGTAATTTCCTCCGAGCGTTGCGTACGATTTTGATCGACAAAAAATACACTGTGACGGATGGAGCCGAGTCGAGGTGGAAGCCAGTTTTCGAGCGTTTTGAAAGCGCTGCCAATATTGTGAATGAAATGCGAAACTCGCTTTCAGCACAGGGACCTCCAGCTGTGTGGAAAGGAGAATGCTGATGGTCCCAGCCTGGAGCACATGCTAATGGCCACAGGAGGCTGTAAACGGTGCCCAGGGATTGGAAATGTTCGTTTTTCATCTTTAACTTGAGCTTTCCTTTCTTTCTGACTCTTGGCTTGGTTTTTATTTATTTGAAATTGTTAAATTCTCTACAAGATAGATTTAAGAACTACCTCACAATAAAACTTAATCCCTAGAATCTCCTAGCTTCTTTCACTGACCATCTCTCAGCCTAAGTTTTGGCACGCTTTGTGGGTCAATTTGTGACTTGAATCGGTTTTGAGATCTCTACCTGTTATGGGGAATTATGTCAACTGCAATCGAGATTGCACAAGCGGCACGTAAACACTCGAGTGTGTGTAGAGCTCCTCCTCATCCGTCCAGCTGTCCGGGTCTCATCTCCACATGAGTCCGTAGCCGTAGAGCTCTTGAATGGCGTTAGATTGAGCTCTTCTCCGCCCGAATGCAAATGCGGTCAGCGGAGAATTAGAGAAAAGGGGGAGGGGGAAAGGGAGAATCCCAGCTGGAGAAGATCTCTGGTGAGAAATTGAGCAACAAGCGAGCGAGCGAGACTCAGCTCTCAGGCCATGCATCATTGTTAATGGCAACTTGTTTGTTGTCGTCGATGAGCTCTTACACAGAGAGAAAAATAAATAATATATCAATCTATATAATATAAAGAGTGTCATTAAAGGATTTCAATAAAAACAATTTCACGTGTAATATTTCTGTATAGTTTTTAATCTCTGTGTAGTGTAGTAAATAAGTCAATCCAAATAATAAGAAATCAGAGTCTTTAAAGGATTTTGCACTTTTTCTATAATTTTGAGACTCTAAAAAAAATGATAAATACGATTTTTAGAAACCAATATTATATATAATATTTCTTTGCACTTGTTTTTCTCTGTGTAGCGTTGCTTCTGCTACTGGTACTAGCACTAGAGCTGGTGCTGTTGTAGTACCAGCATCACCGCTGATCAAACTTAATTCAAAGTTCCTGTTGCGCGAATTTCGACACAGGGAGGGAGGTACCAGCAAGGAAGCTGTTGCTGCGGCACTTGATGTTGCTGCTGCTGCTGCTGCGACTGTTGCTGCAATATGCGTGTGCGTTCAAGACGTGAGCCTGGCTTGGTTACATTTACATTGTATTATGTGTATTATGTGCCATAATTTAATTGACATTGCTCGCGTAAATCAGGCAATCACTGATATACGATGTGTTGTGGCTGCTTGTAGTTGCTGCTGCTGCTGCTGCGGTCAGCTTCGCAGCAGCAGCATAAACGAACGTGAGCCGAGCGAGCATTTAAATGCGGTCAGCCAGTTTTTCATTTTTTCTCGCTTAGTCGCCGCCTAGTAGTTGATACTAACTAGACACTTGTATTATTTAAATCAAGTTGTGCTAGTTTTTTTCTTTAATACAATAAAAAACGCGCTGCGTGTGTGTGTAGTATTTGATGTGGAAATTAATTTTAATTCGGTTACAAGTATTTGCTGGCTGAGGCTGGCCTGCTAAAAATTCCAGCGAAGTATCATTTTGGGTTTCTCTGCGGAGTCCATGACCTTTGGAGCAGAGTCGGAGTCGGAGTCGAAGTCGGAGCCTGGGCCACGTTTCACGTTAGGGGTGGAGCAGCTAAGCAGACTTATCTCCGCTGAGGAGCTCTGGAACCCTGGCCACAAAGCGAAGGTGTGCACCGTGGGCGATGCGTCTGCGTCTGCGTTTGCGTCTGCTGCTGCTGCTGCGTCGTCGTCATCCGACCAAGTCTGCATCTGTGTCTGCCAAGAACAACAACAATAACAGCAGCAGCAGCCCAAAAACACACTCGCACACACACACCAGCGAACGGGCGGACTCATAAAACAGGCGTTGTTGATTTTTGAAGACAGGCCAGGGCAGAATGGCACAGCCACAAAAAAATATTGGTAGAACCAGCAGAAATTCAAGGAAATTTATAAATTTAAGAAACAAAATAATATATATTGAGTTTGTTAACAATATTTCCTTAAAGTCAGCAAAGAATTCTTAACAAAAAATAGGGAAAATATGATTCTAAAAAATATTTTAAATAAAAGACTCTCAAGAAACTAATTTATTCAAGTTCAAGCGTATTTCAAAACATCTTTTTGATTTAATTATTTAGAAAACAATCGTTTTACCTTACTACCAACATTTTTCGCCCAGCTTAAAGGCCAGTTTCTGCGGTCTTTTGCTCCCACAAGCGCCGTTTTGGCAGTTCGTCTGCCAAATCCTTTGTCTTCAGCCAGCGTGGCCTCCTACAAAAAATATTTCGTGGCTTTTGTGGCCGCCCTTTGCTCGGAGTGCGGAGGAACCAGATCAAAATGTGCCGATATGAGCTCATAAACACGCAGTTTAAAAGTATTTTTATTATTTTATTTCAAGTTTGCCTTTGCTTTTTCCCTTTTTTCGGGGTATAAAGATCGGCGCAGCCTGTTGAAAGGGGACTGTACATACACGTAAGTCGCTTAAAGTCGCTCTCGCTTTTTTTCCTTTATTTTTTGGGTATTGAAAACTTTCGGCAATCCAGTTGAACGTTCTATGTAATTATTCAATTAGTCGGCGGGCAAGATAGGGAGAAACAGTAGCCGGGATTTGCTCTAATTGAAACTTAATTATTCTCCGAATAAGCGGCTATAGCTTAGTATACGCGAGTCTCGAGCTCGACTCCAGCTCGAGCTCATTAACAGTCACCGGATGCACTTTCAAATCAACCGAACAGCAAGTGGCCGAGTGAAAGATGCAACTGGCAAACGAGTTTTTGCCGCTGAAGACACAGCAGCAGCCTCGGCAGCGGCTAAAAAATCATAATAAAATTACCATAATTATAAAAAAAAAGTACAAAAGTAAAAAAGTTGTAAAGCAGCCAGAGCAGTATGTGCCACAGCAATATTTCCATACTATAACTATATACTAGGTGCAGGCGCCGAGAGCTGGGATCTCGCAACGGAACAGATCGGCTCGGATCGGCAGGTGTTAGAACGTGTCTCCCGAGAGCCGGACAAGTTGCTGTCAAGACTCGAAGACCGAATTGTATAACACACGCCCCACAAAAACACAACACACACCGAAGGCCATTAAGTTGGCAAGAGTCTTTGGCTGGGTCTTGTCTTGGCCGCTAGGTGTTGGCTTTGTGCAACGCATAAATCTTAGGGCCCTAGCACAATGGTTTGTTTGCACGTCGCAAACATTGGCGTGTTCGGGGTACACCGAACTTGGACTAGGAGTTGACTGGGACTTGGACCTGGGACTAGCCCCTGGCCAGCAGCTCCTGCTGCTCCTGGCCAAATCAATAAAAAACTTCCGTTGCTCAAAACGACGAGGGCGGTTTTAATTAACACGCGGCCAAAGTTTCCTGCCCCCTGCGGAAAGCGAAAGCGGCCCAGGCTCACAGTTGCAGTGTTGTCCACGAAACAATGTTAGTATATTGAAAAAGAAAACAGTAGGGAAATAGCGGGAAACATTTAGTAAAACAAGAAACTTTCATTATTTCTTAAAGATAAGATATGTACAAGTTGGCTTTAACAGTAAAGTGTCTGTCTTAATTTCTTGGCATATTTTCAAGTTGATAAATCGATAAACAAATGTGTAGTTTGATATGGCACTCATTAACCCCTAATATATATTCCCATAAATTGAAGCAGACACTAAAGTGTACCTTAGGCTTTGTATGGTAATTGACAGTAACTCAAATGATTATTAAAAGTAAACCAAGCCCCTATTAAAATGCAAAACGGTTGCTAATAAAATCAGCATAAAAAGTGGTTCATTTCTGAAATAATAATAATGTACTTCTTATAAAAAAAGTAACTATAAAAACTGCATGCTTGACACATTTCTTAGCCAAAAAGAAGGCAGCACTGTTGCAGGGTTTCTCGAGTTGGTAGCACCCTCAAAGGGCAGTCATAAATTCGGGCTCTTTGGCCAAACGGTTTAACCCCTTAAAGCCGACGGCGTCGGAGCACAGAGATAGACCAAATTGATTGTGTCGCTTGAGGGGCGCCGAGGGCGTGGCTATTTGCTTAGTTGCCTCGATTGACTTTGACTTTGGGAAATCAGGGTCCCTCCGCTGCTGCTCCTCTTTGAGTTTTTTTGGGGTGACTAACAATGGCCTGGCTCAGGAGGAGAATTTATTACACAGCCGCCGTGTGGCACGCCCGTTCTAGACTCAAGCCTCGACTCCTCCGCGGATATTCAAATACGAAAACGAATACGAGCGCGATACTGGTACTCGTACTCGTATCTTGATAAACAACGTACCACCCACGCCACCAATACAGCGGCCTTTGGTGCAGGGTCTTCAACTTGTTTTACTAGTTTTCCACACATACAGAGGGGTCTCTGTGCTCTCCGTATTGTGTGCTTCTTGGTCCCTCCGTCTGTCTGGTGGTTGTCTCTCTGCGTTTTCTCTGGGCAAGCACATGAACTTTCGTGGCACACTAATTCAATTAGGAAGCCCACGCCCACTATCAATAAATTCTCGCCAGCACGAGACCAGCTACAGCTCTCCGGCTTTTTAGCTCATTCACAGCCCGCAATGCTCCGGATCATCATCTGGAAAAGGCACTAACTGGAGCAGCAGCAGCGGTCGAAACTAGAAGTACTCGATGCTGGGTATGACGCGAATACTTGCCCCACGTCGGGTGGGTGTTGCCTGTGACAATGGCAACCACCTCCTCCCTTTCGTGGGCAGCAGCGCGTGCAAAAAAAAAATGCGAAAAAAACAACACACAGCGAAAAATAGCAACTGAAAAACTTTTCACGAAATTGACATTGACACACGTGGAACGACCAACAACAACCACAACACACACAAAAAGAACATTACAATATTGCACATACGCCCGAGTGGCGTGTGTGGTTGTGTCTGTCAAGTGAGAGGGTCACAGGCGTAGGAGGTCGCTATTGTTACGTCGTCGTCGTTGTGGCTGTTGTCGTTGTCTCAGCGGCCGTTGTCTTTGCTCGTTTGTCAGTCAACATTAGAGACATGTCAACAATTCAATTTGCAAAATGCCAACTAACTGCGGGCGCAGCCCAGGAGAAGGACCAAAGGATACTCTCGAGGGGTTAGAGTAGCTCACGAGTCAAAAGGTAAAGCCTTTTTGGATTCTATTTATCAGAAGGACTTGATAAGGAGAACTTGTAATAGTACTTTCTTAAAATATTATTTTAAAAATTACAAAATTTTTAGAGAATTAATAAATCAAGTTTAGACCCCAAAATATGTCCAAATAATTATTATAAACTCACCTGCGTCTGCGTGAGGCCCAGACTCGCCGCCAGCTCGGCCCGCTCGGGCAGGGCCAGGTATTGGGTGCGCTGGAAGCGGCGGTTCAACTGCTGCAGCTGCAGCGAGCTGTAGATGGTGCGGGGCTTGCGCATCTTCTTGCCCTTGCCGTTGACGCGGAGGCCGGAGTCCTCGCACTTGTCCGAGATTGAAAAGTCTGCAAGGAAGAGTCGACATCAGCGGTGAGTCTCTGTAAATGGCACGAACTGCTCTGAGCAGCAGCACTGATGAATTTATAATCAGCTATGAAATTATGGCCGGCAGAACGCTTAACCCTTTTTTGCTGGCCTGGCTCCCCGAGTATGCATATTTATGAGCGAATTCCCGCCGTGGACCGCGCTGGAATGCATGAAACTGTTACATTTATGGACCTGGAGTTAATTGCAGCCGCATCGCTTAGAAATCGGAGGCAGCCGCAGAGCGGCGATATAGCCGATATATCGATTCGTTAAGTAACTTGTAAATGTCAGCGAATTAGTGTTAATTGTCGGAGCAAAAGTTCAAAGCACTCCACACTCCACACCATCGGACTCATAAAACTACGATATGATATGATGTGGCGATGATGATGATCATCGGCCCAAGTTCAATGGGCGCTGCTAATTGTTCGAAAACGAACTATTATTAAATGCCAAATATGGCCACAGGTGGAGGAGCCAACACTCCGTGTCCGTATCTCTATCTCTATCTCTATCTGTATCTGTATCTGTCGCTGTGTATTTTTTCTTTTTTTGGCGCTCGAACAGGGATAGCACGTGCTGCACTCGCTTAATGACAAAATGGCAAGTCGCAACATTAGTCAGACGGACACCCGCTCCCTGAAGTGCCTCCTGACCATTTCGGCCATCGCCACACACACACAACAATCCATCCATCAGGCGGTGCAATTAATTACGGCAAACGAAAGCCTAATTACACTGCAATTATCGTTACAAACAACAACTGGCGACCGGCAAGAATTATCCGGGGATTTCTTTCTCGCCGAAGACCACTGCCGCCGGCCCCTTCTAACGATTAACGATCAGCTGTGCTCCTGGATGATTTCAAGTGCAAGTGCATCAAGGTCAGCTGGGCCCACGTTGCGTATGAGCGACGAAAGTCAAAGATAGCAATTGAGGCTTCTGTGGCTGTGACTGTGACTATGGCGTTGGCGTTTTTTGTTCACAGCCAGCGACAATGGCTAAAAAATGAATTGCTTTTCACTCACTGCGAAAAAACCTGAAAACTGCTCAACCAAAACGCATCGAAATAGCAACAAAATTGTTCAACAAAATACGAGAGGCAGTCGCTGCTACAACAAAATTGTCACAGTCAAGCGCGCAATTATGCCAGAGACTGGGAAAAAAAATTACCAAAAAAAAGATACAGCACACAAAAAGTACAAAAAGGAAAGACATAAAAAATAAATAAAATGGGAAAATTGCAAGTACGTGGATATGAAACAAAAAGGTTGCACAGTTCTCCCACAGAAAAGGCAGAGTAAGTTGGATGGAAAGAGATAAGATTATGGGTTTGAAAAATAATTTTTATGAATTTATATATACAAAATATAGTAAAGGAAATTATGGCAGCTTAGTTCTGGGCCTAACTTATCCTATAAAATAATATTCTTCATTGCAAACTTATCTTACAAGTGGATTTCATAACCGATGCGTGTCTAAACATTGAAATTGACATTTGACGAAAGTGAAAGACACCTCCGGACACATTGTGCTCGTACTTGGCTGCAGGTGAAGCCTAATTGAGACAAGACCAAGAGGAGACTCGAAGTCAACGAGCAAACAAGAAACCCGCAAGAGACGACAACAATGGCACTCGAGGAGCGAGCGAGCGCTGAGCTCTCGAGCTCAAGTGTCGCCAAAAAACGTATTCGCAGATGAGGAAGTGGACACTGGCCAGGGAGATCTTCAAGAGGGGTGCTTCCCCGGCTACGGATTACTTACCATCCTTGGGCGGACTGGCGCAGGGCGGGGCATAGCTGCCCAGGTGATAGCCGGAGTAGGAGTTCTGGTGCATAGGCGGGAACGGATAGCCGAGGGCGCTGCGCGGACTCGGGAAGCCGGAGTCCTGGCCGCCCTGCGGCCCAAAGTGCTGGTAGGTGCTCCGGATGCCGCCGTACCTGGAAAATGCAAGGGAAATAATCAATACGTGTGGCAGTAAAAATAGAGAGAACCCTGAATGACTGGGGACACGAGTTCTCCTAGCTCCTTGCGTGTTTTGTCTACACTTTTCACTATTAAATTCAACGGAACGAAATACAACAAAAAAATGGTCCCAAAATGTGTTTCATGTTTAATGCAAAAAGCGACGAAACGAAAACTTTTTCTCTCACAACAAAAAATTAGGCGCAGAGGCAGGAAAACTTTTGCCACGACTTCATTTACCCAGAAAGCAGAAAGCAGCCACAGAAACAGCACCCAAAGCCGCACTGGATGCGGCTTAATACATCAAAGGAAAATCAATACAAATGTCAGAGTTTAGTTTCAGTTTCGACTGTGGTCCTGGTAAATATTTTGTTAACACTTTGCCGGCGAAACAGTTGAGCGAGTTCCCATGCATTATGTTCGCTCCTGCCGGCCCGGCCAACTGCATGAAATATTCAATGCTCTCTCTCGCCCTCTTGGCCCGAACACGGAAACGGAAGCCCAGAGTCGTCGGGTGAAACGCAGCAGAAACCGCAATGGACAGCCAACGGACAGCGGGCAAGGGGCATGCATCGTATGATATATAGCAGATATGGCAATATGGCTGTCATTCCGTGGCCTGAGACTGACTCTGGGACCAAGACTGAAGCCCGGGACTCGGACAGAGACAACTCCCGAGGGCTGGGCCTGGCGCAGCCAAGCATTCCAAGCTCAAGGGCCCAACACGCACAAATGACAGAGAGAGATACGTGAGTAGAACGGGGAAAACCGCAAGAGCCGGGAATGCAATGAAATATGTATAATGAAAAATCGAATCGTGCGTCGGGAAAAACAATTTGCGGCTGCAAACAGTTGGCAGAGTCAACGGTAAATAGAACCGCCGTAGCCGAACTCGAAAGCCGAATCCCCGAACTCGAACCCCCGGCGAATGTCCGGACTCCGGAGACAGAGGCTTTATTTAGCACACGCGGACCGGCAGCAAACTATACTTAATTGAATTTATTTTTGGCTTCCGTTTGGCGAGCGCAGCGGAGGCACCACCAGCATGAACTGCCCAGCCGGAAAATGCAGCTGAAGTGATTTTCTTAATCAAAAATAATAATAATAAAGCGAGAGGCCCCAGGCGCGGGTTCGATCCCCAAAACTGTCGTAGAACCAAGCCACATAAGCTTTCAATGGGCTTTAATTAATGCGACTGGGGGAAATGGTGAAGGAATCAGCAGATATTAATTTTAATATTATGTATGGAATTTATATATTTCAGGAAAAGTAATTTGACTTTATATTCAAAACAAAAAATAAAGAATTTAGGTATCGATCATAATTTTAATTAATAATTTTAGATGAAGTTTTTGAATTAATGAATAAATATAATCTGATTGTCTTAGCTGTACATAACTGTTCAAGTTTGTAATGTTTGTAAATAGTATTATTAAGTTATAATATTTTTTAACAGAATTTAAATAGTTTCTTAAGGGGTTAAATGATTAACATATTGATTGTCATATTCTTTAACTTTAAAAATAATTCGCAAGTAGTTCTTTCTCCAAAAGTCACATAATATAAAGTGCAACAATTTTATGATCAGAAAATAAGGAACATTTAAACGTTTCTAATTTACTTTTAAATAATTTGTTTATAAGAAATGTTGAGAGCTTCTGTTGAAATTATTGGAGTAAAGACATTTTCAAAATTGTTTCTATTTGATTATTTAAGTAATCAATTTTTCAATGATCTAGAATTTCATTTTCAATGTTTAAAATCTTGTAACATTTTATAGATGTTAAGTGTATGCTTATAGCTTGAAGAATAAATAAAATGAAGTATATTTCGTACAAAATCAAATAAAAGGTCTTCAGCTATTTGAATTTCTTATTAAAAAATGAGTTCACCTTTCACTCTTAAAAGGTTTTCCTAAATTTTCTGCTAACTACATCTATAAAGTGTTTGTAACTGACAAATTTTTGTGACAAGATCCATATAAAGCGATATTACATATTACATTGTTAAAGGGAACACCCTGGCCAGGAACTCCTGTGAATAACTCCACAGGAGTGGCAAATAAGCCACAAATTAGATCGAGTTTGGGATAACTCTGAGGCTGGCAAAATCAAATTGAAGTCTGCGCGGGAGTAGCTGGTTTCTTAGGCCACTTTCCAAGACATTTTCCTGGTTGCTTCGATCTACGGATCCCCTGATCTCGACACTCACCCGGCGGCGGCATGCTGCTGCAGCTCCACGAAAGCTGACTTGCCGGGCAGGTTGACGCCCGGCGTGACGCTGGCCGCCGTATTGCCGCCGTCCATGTACTTGGGCGTGTGCGGGGCATCGGGGGCGTCCATGCCGGACTGCGGTGTGCTGGGAGGCCCCTCGTAGGGGCTCCCGAGGTCCGTAAAGTTGAGCGTGTTGGCGCCTATCGAGGCCACTTTATCAAGAATTTTGAAGGCCGTTTGGGGGGATGCGCGCGGAGAGGAATTCGAGGACTTAAGGGTATATGATCCGCCTTAAAACTTGTGTCTGATGTTAAACTATAGAGTTTTGTATTTTATTTAGCTGAGTTGAGCACGTAAATCCTTGCTCGGGTCACTTTTCTCGGCACTTGGGGGCACTCAACACTCTTGCAAACGCTTTCTCTGCATTGCAAATATTTGGTGAAACACGTATTTCCTTCGAACTGAATCGAATCAGATCAAAATCAAATCAAATCAAATCGAATCGAATCGAGTCGGATCGAATCACTGGCGAGGCTCGCGACGGATTTGACAGAGCGGTGCTGCGCGGAAACGACGACGGAATTCGGTTGGCAGCGGAAACGACAGCAACGGCAACGACGACGACGACGACGACGACTGCCCACGAACAAAGTGCGTATACGACTAGGTGAGGTTTTCGCTTCGCGGTTGCGCGAGACTGCCGCAGCCGCTGGCTCGGCGCTCAGTGTTGCTTTGCGGCTTTGCCGCTCTGTGGCCGTACTGTGCAAGCGGGATGGCTGCCGCCTGCTGAGCCTGCATCAGAGCGGCTCAACCCGAGGTTAGAGCAACTACTGCCAGCCACTCTCCCTTCCCGGGACCAATCAGGGGGCTCGAAACTGGTTTTTCCAGTGGCTGTGTGTGCGTGTGGTTGGTGTTGAGACCGTGCCAATACCATAAATCCCATCCGCAGGGGGCTCTCGCTCTAGCTCACTCCTGTCTCAGGCCTCAAGTCTCTGTTTTTTTTTTTCGTCTAGGTCTAGGGCGGCGGGCGGGGCGTGGCCTGGGATTTTCGGGGGACTCACAGCATTTTGTATGCAAATATCTGGAGAGTGTGAGAGAGAGGTAGGTGGTAGGAGGGGTACTGCCCCTGGAAAGTGCAAATATTTTGACGTTTTAAATAATGTTGATTAAATGCAAAGGTCTCAATTATTAAATTGATTGTTGAACCTGTAATTTTTGGCTTCTTTCGGTTTCGTCTCTGTTTATGTTATTTTTAGCTCAATCGAACGAGGCACGACGCTCCAACGAGAGCGGTAATCAACGGTTGAGTTAGGCTAATGATTTGTTTACGTTTTGGCTGGTCAGATTTATTTATAAGGCTTAAATTGGATTATTTATATTTACAACTTGGCTTAATATACAAGTATAGCAAGTTTCTTAATTTTTTACAGAGTTTTTACCTTTAAAATTAAAACTCTTTGAGGGACTTTAAGGCTCCTTTTGAGGTCTAGTACTAGTGGCGCCACCTAGCGGCCACATTTGGCAGCCGCTAAACCAGTCTAACGGGCCAACCTGCTCACCTGTCAAGACACACACACACACACTCTCTAGCTCACTCTCGACAGAACCCTGCCCCCTGCTGAGCGGGACTTGGCCACGCCCACTCTCCTTACTGCCGAGAGAGAGAGAGAGAGAGACCGGAAGAGCGCGCGCATAGGCAATTCAAAATGGCGTCCTTTGAAACAACAACCCTGTGTGTCGCTTTGTGGCTCTTGGCCGAAAAGCGACAAAGTCTTGGCCCGCTCGAGCGGAGTTTTTCTCATTCACAAGTTTTTCTCATTCATTCGCCCAGACGGAGAACAGCGGACTTTTCCGCGAGAGCCAAGAGTTGTCACCTGAGAAGGATTTCCGCTGGACGGAAAATGCATATTCATGAGGAGCAGAGCAATTAACCAGAGAGTGCCGCTAAAAGCGAACAAAAAGTTACTTACAAAAGTTAAACCCACGGATTTTATAGATCGCAACCAATTGAAATGTTAATCCCTCGATCCGGAAAGCACTACCGGGCTTAAGCCACATTTTCTGCTGGCCTGACCTGGCTTTAATCTAAAGGGAACGCTGCCGCATGGAGCGCGGGGAACACAGTTCAAATGCACGTAATTGTGGCAATTACTTAATGAAATATTTATTAAATGCAAATTATGATTAGACTACCGACTACCAGCTAAGCGGCGGCGGCCACCGTCACTGCTACTTCTCTTTTCCCACTCAAAATGTGTGTGTGCGTGTGTGTATCGGTGCTTGTGAGGAATATACAGGTGTATCTTGGGTGTGTGTGGTTGTGCCGAGCCGCTCTTGGGCCATGCGATTAATTGGCCATAAATCAAAATCAAATTACCGCCGCACGAGACACGTGCAAATATGTCAAACAAACACGTTTGCAAGTCAATCAGACGCGGCGCGAATTAATTTATCTATCAACTTGTCGCAGATGAACTAAAGATCAATGGGGGCTACAGATCAATCAGATGGGAGAAGCTACTGCTCAAATGGGGGTTAAGTAATGCAGATGGAGAGCAGGGTAGGGGGGATTTCTTAGCCAAGCAGTCTCTTCAGGCCGGAATTAACCTAAACAAAAATGTCTTTATTTACATTCTGAAAATCTAGAAAGCTTAAAACAGAAAACTACATTGAAACGGAGGTTATTAAAAATATATTTAATCATATTAAAACAAAGTTAATAATAATTTAAATGGTTTCTATAAATGTTTCTTATCAAAGTTCAGTTTGTTAAAATAAAAATTATCATATCATCAACATTTATTAATATTAATATTGTTTTCTGTAACTTTAGTTCAGTAACAGTTAAAATAAATTTGTAATAGTAACCCAAAAGAAATTTAGCTAATAAAGGAATTTAATTTACTTGCTTGACCCAGTAGTCCTCTTAAATCTCCCATTGACCCTCGAAAACCCTAACCATTTAGCTTCCTTTCCACTTTATTACATTTATTACACCTAAAGGCACAAGGCCACCGGAAAAGGAAGAGGCAAAAGCCAAGCTCCCAAGCTTTTCCCATTTTGATATCTCACTTTTCGGCCAAAAGAAATCACTGCCAGAAGCGAGCAAATACGGAAGCCAAATCGATTTTGTTACCAAATAACATTAATTCCCGAATTAAAGCCAACAGCACGGGCATTTGGACAAATGAGACGATTAATTCTCAGGCGAGAAGACGAAAGACCTGCGCGCAAGGAAAATCTACGGAAAATTGGAAGGCCAAAAGATGGAGTCGTGGCAGGAGGCAGGGGGCAGGGGAAAGCGCACGGAAACACCCAGGAAAAGAACGAAAACCCAAAGACCCAAGTACAATTTATCATTTAAATAATAATGTGCCACAAATGACGGGACGAACGGGACGAGAGTGAGCGAGTGAGACGGCCGGCGCATAAATCAATCAAACGCTATGGAAAGAAAGAGACGCCGGCAAAGGGCTAAAAAGAGCGAGGACTAGCTTCTGGGGGTTGCTAACTACCAACAACTGCTGCTGTTGCGGTGCTCTTGGCTCAATGAAATGGAAACTGACCCCGCCGCCGAGCCGCATTTGATGGCCTGGCCTGCTCACTTGACCGCCGCCTCCGGACACTGGGAGAAAATCGGTCTTCGAATAGCGCAAGTTTCGCTGTTATTTACATTCTGAAGAATGTACATGGTTTTTATCATGGGTTTTCTATAGGAAAAACTTCAGAAAAGAGGTGTAAATAATTTAAGTTAAAATAAGTAGAAAAAGAAAAACTTTTTCATAAATATTTTTAATAAAATTATACACTAGAAAATATAATACACAATATAAATATGTTGCATCTATAAAATATATTATTAATAAAGTATTATTTTAAATAAAGACTTGAGAAACTTATTTTAAAAGGCCTTTTAAATGGATTTCCACTTTTTAAACCATTTTGTATTGTATTACAATGTATTTGTTTCTTATTTCATGACCAATTCATTGCTAATATTTATTCCAAAATTATATTTGAAATTTTTCAAGTGCAGCCAAATGAAATGCGAGGCAAGGCACTCGCTCAAATTACATTTTAATGAGTCCCACAACCAAAGGGGATGAATGGCTAGGGGCCAGGGGGAGCAGGTCCGAGTTCTCGGCTAGCAAAAATCAAACTACAGGCTGACCTCACCACGGAAACGGGAAACACTCGAAGTTGGGACAGTCGGAGAGCTGGAGAGACGACCATTCGATGCGCCTTTCAACGCCATAAACATAAACCGATCGTCCGAGAAGTGCAGTTTATGAATCTGTTTATGATGTACGAGGAGGCTAATGAAAGCGCCACAGCAGGCGCCAAATTGGGTCAGGACCGCCTGCGGTTCGGCTGCTCGGCGGCTCGGTAGATCCAAACCTGGAGCTGTGGAGCCCCGTGAGCCTGTATTGACATTCAATTCGAAATAAATCAGAGTTTACGACTCCCAGCAGAGAGCCAACGACTTCATCGCAGTCACTTCCCACTTTAGTCTCGGCGGGCTAAGGCACTGAGCAAAAAGTTTGGTAAAAAAAATGAGTCCTGCAGTGATATATAATATAAGTAAAAGTACAATTTAAAAAATATATATATTAAATTATCATTAAAATTAAGAAATTCTGAAAAAGGAAATGATCATTTTCAAGATCAACCATTTCTATTTTGTAAATAAAATATTAATGTTGTGAGGTTTTATTCCTTTTTAAAGAACAAATTACTATGGAAACTTTGTGTTTTATTTAAAATCAGGGCGTTGTTAAGTCCAAATATTTTTTTCTCTGCACAGCCAGATGCAGGCGGCCTCCTTCAAAGATCAACGCTGGTGGCTACGGCTCCAAGCTCTCGACAGTTGGCTCTCGCATCGCCGGCGTTAATTGGCAGCACCGACACTGGTCGGGGCCAATAAATTTTCAGGCCAACACGGCTCCTCCAGCTTCTCGCCTAACCCCGTGTTGATGTATTCATTGAATTCTAGGATCAAACGGTGGCTCCATCCGGCGCTGGGATCTCCGGGGCAGAAATGCCAACTGCGCCAATTAGCCACCGAAACACAAAGGCCGGAAAATGGCAGCAGTGGATGAGGGGGAGAGGGGGAAACTGGTTAACGCGTTGGCCAGGAATTTCGATTGAGTTTTCAGCCATTGAATGTTGATGGCTTCATTGCTTTGAGATTGGTAAATTATTTTACTTAATTTTAGTTAATTTTGTTGAGTGGTTTTGATGAAGTAAATGTTGAGTAAGTGAATTCTAACAAAATATAAGTAATGTAAATAAAGAAATGATTTCTTGGTCTGTTAAAATTTAATAGGAAATATTAAGAAATAGGACTTTAATATATTTTGTATGATCTGAAAATCTTTCAGGCTTATAGATATATCTAATATTAAAGTGTCCTTTATTAATATTATTTCAACCGTTTCAATGAGCTTTAAATCTTCTTCGCAATGGTCACCCCTTGGAAAATCCCCCACCGATTGCTTCACCAATTTCACACTTTGGGAAACCTTTTAAGCAGCGTCACTCGAAAGGAACAACAAAACAATAACAACAAAAAACACCAACAAAAACCCCGAAAAACAAAAACATCAAAAAACTTAAAACCGACGAAGAAAAAAAAACGACCGAAGAATGAAATGAAATGTTTGGAAATTTGAAAATAATTGTTGACACTTTATTATTGTTGTTGTTGCGACGTAACAAGTGTCTCTCTGGCCCCCGCCCCCTTTGGCTGCACATGCGCAGGCCCGAATAACTTCCGGCACAACAACAACAGGCGCATGTAAATGGGGAAAAATTTAGTTGTGTCACATTAAAAAGCAATTATCACCTTAAATTAACCGACAGAGTTGCGCCCCGCCAGTCGCTCTGCCATCGAAATATTCAAATTGCCGACTCCGACATTTTTTCTAATGACTTTCCAAAAAAAAAAAAGGAGCCACAAAAACTGGAAGCTCAACAAATTAACTTGTTGCTATTTTCAATTGGGCGCCTTCGGTTCGGTGGAGTTTGGTTATATTTTTCGGAATTTTCGGGAGGTTTCAAACGGCTGCGCTTTTAATTCGTTTTAAATTATTTTGAGGCTTCGAAAAGGGTACTTGGCTACTGTCCTAAGGTAGGGTTTAATTTAGCATAGAATAGGGTGCCCGGGGGTGGGGGTTTTTGACCTGACCTTAGTGCTTAAAGTACTTACTGGAACAGTGGTAACAAAGTATAAAAAAATATAAAAATATTTGTATTTACTAAGGTAAAAGAGCACTCTAGTTATTCATAAAGAAATTCATTTCCTACATTTCATATATTTCGTATCAATCTTCTTTCCTTCGACCCACTGTGCCTGGATTTCGACACACACAAAAACAAAATGAAAACTTTTACCCTGTTTTGACGGAAACATTTGTCAGCGATTTTCCACGCGCTCGCTGGAAAACATTCGAACAATTTAATTAGAATCACCTAAGCCCAACGCTATCCATCCGCTCATCCGCAGACCCGCGGCAAATTATCATGTGGGGGACAAAGAAAAAAACCGCATCCAGTGTGATTTTTAGGCGCAGCATGTGTGACATTTGTCGCCTCCATTGTCGGCCTTACATCACCATCAGCAGCGGCAATTACAGAAAAGGTTTAGGCTACAACTGGAGCAGCTTCACCAGCAGCAGCAGGAAGAGGCTCTCGGCGAGGGTGAACCACCAGGGTGGCTGGATCTTCCTGGCAGTGACACTCTGCTGGGGTTGAGGCGATGGTTGCCAGGCTCGGGAGAAGATCTCCTCGTGGAGATGGCATTGCTGGTGCTGGAGCGAGAGTCCTGTCTGCCTGCCTTCATTCTCCTGGAGGGGCAGGCAGAGCAGCAGCAGGAGTATCCACCGAGATCTTCGCGTGAGTTCTATGATCATGGATACTAGAATTGGTCTTGTAGGTTCTGTATTTATTTTAAAATTTGGCAACTCCTCCAAAAATATGGCAAGGGTTGCTTTGATTTAAGATGTTTTTAAGGTGAGAAAACAAAAGACTTGGGCAACAAACTATGAATTTTAAATAGAATAACAAATATTTCTGTAAATATTTATTTTCTCTTCCCGAAAATGTAAAGCTTGGTTTTTTTTTAAGAAAATTTAAAGCCGAGAAAAGGTGTCCATATATATAGGAGCTGCACAATTAATTAACAAAGGCTGCGGCCGAGAGATGAGGGGCTGTGCCAGCTTCCCCTCTCTCATCCTGTGGCCTTTTGTTTGCCAGTGATATGATTTATACTGTCTCCCTGGCCGGCGCCACAGCCAGAATCCTCAGTATCGGGCGGTGTCTTTAATGTCTCAGAACGGGGAACTGGAAACTAAGAAACTAAGAACCCAGAACTCGGCTTAATTCCCTCTGTGCGTGAGAGGAGACTAAGGATGATGCTGATGATGATGAGAGGCGGCTGCGCTTTTAATTCCACGACTCATGGCTCTGTTTCAGTTTCAGTTTCAGTTTCAGTTTTTCGGAAATCTGCATCGCCTTTGACTTTTCACACTTTTCGCCCTTCCTTCCGTCCGATACGCTCCAATTTGGAGAGCAACACCCCCGCTGATCTGGGCCTGCATTAAAAAGAGATTTGCCCGAGTTGGCTAATTATATTTTGGTAACACTTGCGAACCCTTGACTCGACTCGACTAGAGTGCCGAGTCCCCTGCCTACCTGGGTGGGTGGTGTCGTGGCCTAATGAGCTGCTCTGCCCGCTCCGCAGGAAGGAACGGATTACGGCGAACGGATTCTACGGATTTGGCTAATCCAAGGTCGCTGCCTAGCGCCGGCTCAGAGCTCGCCTCAATTGGATTCGCATTCGCAATGGGACTTCGCTGCGGATGCGGATGCGAGTGCGGATTCGGGTTAGAGCGGCGAGAACTGGGCCACTGAGTTTATGGCCCGATGCAAATGAGGCCTAAGCTCACAAGTCAGCTAACGGTGCCGCCGCTGCTTCCCTCCATCTTGCAACTTGCATCTCCGATCTGCGCTGCCTGATCCCCGATGCAGTGCAGCACAGCACAGCAGCAACGCCCCCTGGTAGATCGCTCCGGGTTGTCCGCGTCCAAGCATCTATCAAGCAAGTGGCGGAGGAGGGGCAGCAGCCGCCGCAGCCGAGATGCGAGCCATGTTCCCGGGTATTATAAAGTGCATTGTGGCTACCAGTTAAGTGCATGTTGCTGGCCAGAGGGTTCGGCAGACGGAGCGCTGTAGCTGTAGCTGTAGCTGTGGCCCGAGCTGGAGGAGCCCAGCCTCGGTAGGTGTGTAAACTATGTTGCTGCCGCTGCTGCTGCTGCTTCATGTTGCTGCGGCTGTTGCTGTTTCTGCCGCTGCCAAGCCAGCAGTCAGCAGAGCCAACCCATCAACAGCCAAATCGCCACGGGGTAGGACCTTTTTCTTAGCTTTTTTCCAGAGTCATATACCCTAAACAGAGAGGGGTATGTGTGTTATATGATATTAATATTTAAACTAATAGATATTTAATTAAAAAAAAAGGGATTAGTAAATTAGATAAGAGATCTCCTTAAGTTTAAATTACCAGGAATATTCCTTCAAAGGAAAAGTAAAAAAATAATATTTAAATAATAATTTCTAATAATTTTTTTTATTTATAGAGTCTACTTGGCTTCGACCATTAGGCTCTCGCCTCCTTCTCATTTTTGTTTGTTGTCCATTTGGTGTGTTCTTGGCGGGATGGCGGACAAACCGAGTGGGCGCGTTCCCGTCCACATCCACATCCAGGTCCACGTCCATGTCCGCGTCCACATTCACGTTCACCTGACGCTTGCTGATTCCGCGGCTGATGCTGTTCGCTGCTGCAGTAGAACAGCTTCTGTTTTAGCCTGGCAAACGGCAAACTGGCTCGGCTGGGGCTCCATTCATGAGGCTGGCAACAAGTTACCAAGCTATAATTACTGCATCCATGTCGCTGCGAGTTGCTACTTCATAAATTAGCATGCTGCTGGTGCCGCGTCGAGCCGAGCCTCTGATGTTGCTGCTGCTGCGGCCGCTGCTGCAGTTGCTCCAGTCCAAAGCGGTCAGCGCTTTGTCATTGCCAGAAAACTTAGGTCTAGAATGGCGCGTTTTCCAAGGAAACCGCAGGCCCAAAAGCACAAATCACAAATCACACGGCAAGCATTAGGCTTCCGTGTGCTGTCTCTCCGGCCAGGAGTTGGAGTTGGAGCTGGGCCCCAGACGAGGTCGCTCCCCGCCTCCGGGCAGGCTCCAGCCTCCTCATCCTCGTGCGCTCATCCTTTTTCTGTTTCTGCTTCTTCCCTTGGAGAATTCCTTGAAACAACGAAACGCCCTCCGCATCTCGCATCCTCTCCTGCGCCCCTCCTCCTTGCCTCCTTGTTAGGCTCTTGCTTGACCCACAAACAATTTGTTTTTGCATTTCGCTGGCGGGGACGCGAACCTCGGAACCCCAGACCATGATAGCTGTGGCCACCACCCCAAATCCACAAAAAAAGAGGGAAAAAAACTGGCTCTCGACATCATTATCACTGCGATCACTGCGTGGCCCCTTGCGTGTCTCTCTGACTTTGCTCGTCTCAAGGTTTCGATTTCAGGAAATCAATCTTGTTTTGGCACACGAAATACGGAATACCAAAAAAATACCGAAATCATTAGCCGACGAGGTCGGTCTCCCCATCTCCCAGGGAGACGGGAAGACAGGAGCTGCCCGATGACCCCAGGCGAGGATGGAGCCCGGCTTCTTCCGAATGAATGGTGCGGTCCCGGTCCGAGTCGGATGCTGATGATGTGCCTCTGACTCGGAGTCGGACTCGAGCTCTGACTGTGGCTGTAGCCTGGCCCGGGGCAGCAACTCGTAAGCGTTTCTGAAGACCTCCAGTGCAGCACGCGATTTATATACGACACCCAGGAAACGGGGCCCGCCCTTCTTTGCCCATTGCCCCTCGTGAGTGCCCTATAAATCCCTGAAAACGAAAAACAAAAGGCCCCTAAAACGCAACTTCCACTCATTAATGGCCTCACTCGCAGCCTCTCCTATGGGATCGATGAAAAATGTGGTTTTAATTGGGATTAGGCCTGGCCAAAAACAACTTACTCGTGGCTGGAGTGTTTGAAATGCTAATAAAAGATAGATTTATCATCCTATTCCGGCTGCGACTGCGGCAGGCGCTACCAGAATGATTACAGCAAATACTCACAGTCAACGGCAGCTCGAGTCCATGGAGTCCCAGAGGGTAACATCTTCTTCACCAGCGTCCGCTGCAACTCCGAAAAAGCGCTGCATCATGACGAGGGTTCCTCAAGAACCCGGGGCAGGCGGAGCTGGAGCAGCCAGAGGAGGGGTTGTACACCAGCGACAGGCCAAGCACTTGCGTGTGTCACTGCGGTGACGCTCAAGTAGTCGACTGGCTCCGGCTCCAGCTCTAAATCCAGCTACAGCTTCAGCTCCAGCAGCAACGAGAGGCTGAAAGCCAAAGGCAGAGCCACCTGATCATGTTGGGTTAAAGGTGTCTCTAAGACACTGTGAGAAAATATGCTAGGCTAGGCTAGGAAAATAGATTTGCAAACATTTATTGAAAGAGACTTTTTCCTTCCTGAGCTTGTCTAAAATTATTCAAAAAACCCTAAAATCATAAAGCTACTTTGGAAGATTTTATCTTAGTTTAAAAACTCATTTTCTAGTAATTTCAATCCCTTAGAAATTCTATCAATATACAGAAATATATAAATTTCCTTCAGTGCTGACTGAAATGAAAATTAAGTCATCAGGCCCCGGGTTTTGGAGTCGCTTTTGGTGTCTGGGCTAGGTGAAGTAGGTGCTGTAAGTTCCCCAAAATCAAAGCCGAGACAGAGATATATGTTTACGAACCGCCAGCCAGACACTTCTTGATGAGATTTGAGCTCATCAGCCAAGTGTCTGGCGACTGTTTGCTACCTCTGAGTCGCAAGTCGCAAGTCGGAGTCGGAGTCGGAGTCAGAGTCTGGCTCTGGGTCCGTCTCTCTCTCCAACTGGCAGATGATGATGAATGGGCCAAGTTGACATATGAGGGTTTTAATCGTCATAGAAAACCTACGCATGCGATGCGAGCATTAAAGTTGGAGACGGAGACAACGGACTGGAAATGGAAATAGAAATCACAGAACAAAAACAGAAACAGTAACAGAAACAGAAACAGACTTCCTTAATCATCAGCCAAGTGACTGGTTACTGCTGGTTACTGGTGACTCCCACGCCTTGTTATCCTGGTTGTTTTTTATAGAGGGGAAAGGACAAATTGGCGGCATCCTTTCAAGCGGCTGAATAAACACTCGACTTTCGAGCCAAATCATCTTCGACGGGTAGGATCAATGGAGAGGAGAGCGCCTCTTTATAAGGATCAAACGGCTTTCAACAAGTTTCAGAGCCTTTTGTTAGGCTCACTTTTTTTCGTTGTATTATTATTTCTGTTGCCGAAAAGAAACCAAAGTTGAGCGGCAGCAAATGTCAGTCAAGGGGCATTGATTATGATCATCAAATTATTGAGCGCCCATGGGCAGAGATCTGGAGACTGAAGAGGGGCTGGCCAAAACGCCCCCTTCCGCAACAAAATGCTTTAACCGATGGCGATGAAGACATGTACTATATAGATACATAAAACTGCTGACACAATCGAAGCAATTAAATCGTATGACGCTGCCCGAACGAGACCCAAAACTTAAGTCGATGCAATCGAAGTCCAATGGAAACGGACACGGAGATGGATTCCGAGACGGAGTCGGAGTCGGAGTCGGAGTTCCCCCAATCGAAGTGAAGCCCTCTCGAGGAGGAGCAAGGCAGGCGACGATCTCGACAGCGATAAATTGTTGTTTTCGAGTCTCTTTACAGCCTTAACAGGTGAGAAAATGGGTTCAGTGGTCTGCGCGGGCTCTCGAACATGCTGATCTCATGGCCCGTCTTTGGGCTTTGGTCTCTCCCCTGCTCGGCCGGCCATTCATGAGTCCTGTCCCCGTACTTCTAATTCAATTGGGCGATCGCAGGGAGACCTCTCTCCATTTATTTACACAGCTCAGCAAATCTTCACAGTGGATAATTTCACCCATAAATTGAACGCCACTTCCGTTTCGATTGCCCGCTCGCGATAAAGGTTTTTCGAATCAGTTCGGTTTGGCTTTTTGGTCTGATTTTTGGTCGAGGTCATTCATGAATGGATTGCACGGATGGATGGGGATGGGGGATGAGTGCTCCACTTCGTTCAATCCGATTAATCTTTGTTTGCACTTGAATGATATTCGAAAAAGTTTGGGAAATTTCCAGGGAGATTTAAGAAAGATTGTGTGGTAATTTTCCCTTTAAAATAAAACATAGTATTCTGAGGGGGAAAAACTCATAATTAAACAACAAAGTCAACAATTTCCATGACTCAGGGAGACTTCCATCAACCGGCAGTACCTACTAACTACATATATCAAGTTGAAAACAAGTTCCCGATCTATATCTGTCCGTGCTGGACCCCCAATCCGTTCAGCAGAAAAGCAAAGATCAAAGCAAAATCAATTGCAAAAAAAAGCAATTAAATGTAATTACTCTTGATTTGAAAAAAACGAATGATAACCTGGATATATAGGGATCTGTACCAGGTATATATGCTTTTTACAGACAACGCAATAGAATTGTTTTCTGATATATTCCCCAGATCCGCGTTTGGGTCCGATTTTCCACGCTGGCAAGGCTAGCGGCAAATTGGCGGCAATTTATTAATTCAAAATGGAAAAAAAATACAACAAAAATACAGAAGAAAAAAACAAAAAATCGTAGAGAAACGCAAATCCTATTTGTCAATTTATTTGCGCAAGTATGCGTGCGCAATCACCACAAACAACAAGCAACAAATGTCAATTGCCTGAGCAAAATTGCGCATAATTGACATTTTTCCAATTTGCCCCATTCCGTGTGTCCCAGGCAGTCGAGGGTTAAGCGGAGCCGCAGGCCCACAGGTCATTGTTAGAAACTACGAAGAGAACCCCAGCTCCCTCCCTCGCTCCTCGGATTCGGGCTGTCGTCACGCCCTCGGACTATAAAACTGTCCGCGGCAATGATTTAATTTCCCAAATATTGTCAGACATAAATTCAAAGGGAAAACCACAAGGAGTGGGAGGAGAAGGAGATCCTAGTCCCGGCCAAGTGTCAAGTGGGCCATGAAAGAAGTTGCCGCCAAATCAGCGTGCCGGATGGCTGCGACTGCGACTGCGACTGCTTTATGGTTTGTTTAGCGGCCACTCATTAGCCATAGTCCCGACCCTCGTCCTGCGGCCTGGCCGAATGTGTCGCTTTGTGTGGCTGCCACAATTATGAGTCCTTTGTTGCTCAATCTGCCGCAACACTTGTTGCATTGTCCCGGTGCTGTGTGTGTGGGTTCCTTGGGCATTTCCGCCTAAAGGGATTTCACAGCTCATCGATAATCCCATTTGGCAGCGGCTCTGCAACTAGCAACTCCTTTTGTCTAATCTCGGCCAGACAGAAGAGGCGTTTTTGGCTCCCTTGGCTGCTGCCAGCGCTCCCCTAAGGGATTTCCCTTTATTTCGGGGTAAAACTTAAGGCTATTTTGGGTTCTTTTCCACAGTTTTAATTCTTTTTTAAATGGGAGATGTGTGTTTGCTTTATGTAAATTAGTTTTGTTATACATTTCGAGGGATTTTCAGCGAGATAGGAGTTTTTAAAGAAATATAAATCATTTTAAATTAAATGCAAAAATTGTTAAGATTCTCTGGGAGAAGTAAATAACTTTAGGAATAGTTTTATTCCCTCAAATATTTAAATATGAATCAAATAAATTGTTTTAATATATTTTAAAACATTTTTAAATACTCCAACTTGGTTTTATCTCCATCTTTTTTTCTAATACCCCCCTCCAAGTGGGTTATACATTCCCCAACTCCCCTTCCTTGGCTGCGTGAGATGTCGTCTCTTTGTGTTGTTTTGTTTTGCTGCCTCCGCCGCTGACATTGTCATGATGGCGTCTTGGTAGAAACATTGAAACGGAAACGTAGATGAAACACAAAAACACAATGTCTGAGAGACTCTGACAAGTTGGCCCCTTCCGTTGCGAGCCCCGCTCCCCCCCTTAGAGCACTGTTTTCTTCCCCCTTTTCCTGCCGTCTGTTGGCCATAGCGTGCGTGGCTTCGACGGCGGCAAAAGTGGCCCCTATCATTATGGCTGTCGTCTTAGCCGAAATTGGTATAGGAGCCATCCATCGCGGATGGATCTCTCTCTATCTCTCTTCCAGAATTGGGCGCCGCCGCCGCCGTTGCCTAGATTTCTAGGCCTAACTCTTGGGCTTCTTTTCGGCGGAGGAAAAAATTGATTTACGACTTCCGCTGGCAATGAAAATTCACTTTGGTGGTTTTTGGACAGAGCCACTTCTGCTGGAGAGTCTCCTCCTGGACTTGGGCCACGATCTCTAGTCACTGCTCTCGGGTGTTCACTTTTATAGACTCATTTAAGGCGATTATTTAGCAATTTCTTAAGACATTTCTGTCGACGTTATTTTCGCGCACACACTGAGCTCTGGCTCTCTGGCTGTGGCTCTGGATCTGGCTCCTCGCCAGTTAGTGGCGAAATTTATGGCTCAGAAAGTGAATCATTTAAGTTAATGACTTTCAAACGTGTTTCACACTCAAGTGCGAGCGGGAGGGCAACAGCCAGAGCGAGAGCACCGATGCCTGATTGACTTGACTCACTGGCCAAGACAAGTAGCCGCCGTGATTGATAATGCGCTGATTGAATTATGGCCATAAGTGTAATTTGGCCAGTGGCGTAGCCAAAGACATTGTCTGCAGTGTGATTAAAGGGGGTTTTGGGTCTATTTTTGGGGATGTTTTAGGGGAAAATATAGCAAGATGGAAGCCAAAATATTTTAAAGTTTTATTTACAATTATATACAGTAGTTGTAATTAAATTTGAAGTTGGTTTTTAATTAGGAAATATTTTAAATTGTAATCTCAGAATGGCTCTTCTATGCCCTAGACTTTATTTATAAATTTATTTCATAGAGATATGTCATTAAACATTTTAAGTTCAACCTTAAATGAATTTCTAATAAGAACATTTTATTCATTCAATAAATACAATAAATACACATTTCTTGAATCAAATTTTATAAACATTTTCCCTTCTATACCTACGCCCTTGGTTTCGGATGAAGGCTTTTTGATGAATACCTAAGCCAAGCTGCCTTCCTAGGTCTAGGCCACCTTTTTCCGCCAAAACAACAGATCTCTCAAATGGAAGTAGTCGGAATTTGTCTGCCCGGCCTGGGGGCGTTTTTGGGGTTTTATTTTCAGTTTCCCTTTGCGGTTCTCCGTTTTGTCTTCTCAGTTTCTTTTATTTTTGCTTTTTGGCTTTTTGGCGGCAAATCAAACCGAGTTTATGAAATTGGCAAATTGGCTTGGCGGCGGCAAACCAAAAAGAGTTTGATGGACGATCCAGCTCTGGACGGAGGAGTCCCTGTCTCAATCCCAAACCCAAACCCCAGCCCAGTCCAGTCCCATTTCCAAACTCAATCCTCGGTCTATGCGTGCCAAAGCGCCAATGGCGTTTTAATTTGAAGTTAAAGCTGAGACTGCGGCGTTTATGAGCCGCTCTCTGGCGTTGACTTTTATTTATTTAATGTTTCGTCTCTCGTATTTAGTTCTTTATTATTTTATTTGGCTTTTCCTGTGCGCTGGCTGGGTCCGGGACCTGTTGCCTGCTACCTGCGAGGAGCACAGGGAGAACGATGCAAAACTGGATTAAGTCCCTTTTACGCCCTAATCCCTGGACTTGTTCTGCCCAAGAGGGAGACAGGGCGAGAGCTGCTGAGTCCTTGCTGAGACATGGCGCCAGTCAGTCAATCGTGGCCATTGTCCCTGGGCGAGCACTAATAGGATCAGCAATGCTGTCTGAGCCCTGGCGTGAAGTCAGCAAATGTTGTTTATTTTGGACAAAGCAAAAGGGGTTGACCCCTGACCTCTACTAGGCCCAGTCCAGCCCATTTAGCAACTACACTTACGGAAATTCGGGAAGAGTTATTCAAGAATTATGTCAAATTTGATTCGAAATACAGACTCTTAGAAGGGAGAATTTAACATTTAAAGCTCACCTTGCTGTTTTTTTTTCTACATTTTATTTCTGCATTTAAAAATATGGATTAATATCCATTAAAAACCCAAATATTTTGGGTCTTCTTGAGGGGAATTATTTATTAATTTGCTGAAGAAGTCATTTGCGACCCTATAAATCATATATATTCTTGATCAGCATAAACAGGAGAATTTTTCTAGCCATGATAAGAAAGAAATTTTTTTTTTTTTTTTCTTTAAAATTTCATAAGGGGTTACATCATTAAAATTGTCAAAAATCGAGCAAAATTGTAATATTTTTAAATTTTAAATTAAGAATGCAGTTTTTTTTAACTAATTAAAACTAACATAAAACCTCTTTCCGAATTGAAATTAAGGCATTTTTCGCGTAGTTATGATAGATTGTAACCTGCCAATTTTGACTCACTAATTTCTTCAAGTGTACTCCCTAATACCTACTCACAGCTCCTAACTGCATCCACTCCTCCTCGTAGGTGTCTCAGTGTTTATTTATTTTGAATGGAACTCAGCTTGGACTCTCTGTTCTGGCTCTCCGCCTTTCTTTTGGCCCAAAAACACTGCCAAAAACAGAGTGTAAGTCACTGCCGCCTGATCTCTAACTGATGGATGATTCAACAAAAAGCAGCAAGGCCTTAATGGTTACCGAAAAGTTCGCATCGATGCTGATGGGAAAAATGTGCAAACAATGAAAAGGCCGCCCAGAAAGGCACAAAAGCTCTCCAGAATCGAGCGGAGAAATCAAGACACACACCGCCTGTGTGCGAGTGTGTGTCTCTGTCGAGTGTGTGTAAGTACTGATCTGGCCATCATTATGGCTTCGATAGCAATTATCCGCTACCGTTTAATTGCGAGCTGCGGCGATTTTGTGGGCCGTTGCTGGCTGATTTTTCACACGCATTCGCAGGTGGGCAGCTCCACCTGTATTGCCGCCGCCTCCCCCTCGCGGTGCCTGTGCCCGTGGCCTGTGAATGCTGTCATGTGTCTAATGAGAGTCGCCCCGCGTTGGCCCAGTTCAGAACTTGGCCCGAAGTTCGCGTTCTCTTTGTGTAATTTGCACACTTGCATCGGCATTTTTCCTTGCACCGATTTTCCGCCGCCGCTTTTCCAGTGCACTCCGATGGACAGAGGGAAACTTTGGCTGTAATTTGCATATGGAACTTTTTAAATCATACTGCGCGAAAGTTCAGCCATCACACCTGTGCTTACGTCGGGAATTCGGTGTAGGAGGAGGAGGAGCACCTGTCTTAATGGACACATTTATCAAGGTAATAGTTTGGGATGGTCAGGTATTTCTCAGGGAGATTCCTTACTCCAAAGAGAAGCCGCAAAACAACATTATTTTTAGAGCGCGCTGACTTTTAATTTAGAACGTTTTTTAATTTTAAAATTATTTACCCTAAAATAAGATTATATTTCTGCTTTCCCAGGTAATAATATGATCTTTTACTGATTTATATTTATAGGTAAATTCTCTCCAAATGTGTGTAAATATATTTGTATTAATAGTTTGTAAGATGAATTAATAAAGAATTTTGTTACTTGCATCTTGAGTAGATGAAACATGCACTTCGATTTTTTTATCTTGCGTTTTCCTTTAAATTTTCCTCTCATTTCAAATACTAATTGCAATTCTAAATGTGTAAATGCGAAATATTTTCCCTTTGGCAGATGGGCGCCATGAAAATGAATTAAAAAGAAATGCTTTCAGGCCAACGAGCAAACGAGGCGAGTCATCTCATCGAGTGGACAGACGCGATCACTTAATTACCTGTGCGAACTTTCCGGCGTAGGAAAGCCGAGATCGCTCGGCCAACGGGGGGGGAGCAGAATTAAACTGACATTTTCACCTTGTTAATTATGCGCACGGTCATGCAAAAATCGCGTAACGAGTGACGGCCATTGAGAGTTGCATTGTCAGCGAACGATGATAGTTTAATTGCAAGTGTCTGCTCCCTTCGGGGAACTCCAGGTGGACTCCGACTAGCACCAGTGCAGGCTGGTGGGCTTCAAGCGGCCGTACTCGCCGTTCGTGGTCTTTGGCACCGATAGATATAGGCAGCGATCGCTCTCAATAGTCCGGCGCGTTTCCAATTCCATCTCCACATCGGCCGCTGTCAGCGTGTGCTTCTTGGCCAGGCGCTGGCGGGTGGCGTAGCGCAGGAAGTGCTCATCGCCGTACATCTGACGGCTCTCCAGGTAGATCTGGTCAATGCGGCGGTAGAGGCACTCTTGCATCCGGGGATACCACGAAAGGCGCTTCCACCAGGACACCGCCAAATTGTTTATGTTGTCGATGAAGGCACGCTGGTCAGCAAGCTGCTGCGTGGTCACTATGTCCGCTGGCATCTTCAGCAGGATTTAAGCTTGTGTTTGGGTGATTTAAGAATATATTTCTTATTGTTTTTGTATGATTCTTGGGTGTGACTACGACGAGTGTAGAGGTTGGAATACCTTGGGCTGGGTGATTGGCAGCTGCTAGGTTCCTAGGTTCCGAATCCCAATGCCGTTTTCGTTTCCCCTCCCTAATCGCATTAGCAGCCACTTGACAGGACAACAGGTGCAGGCTCATCCAGGCCACAGCTCGGCCAGCTGTGCAAAAAAATAAGTACATTCTGACACCTTTCTATCCTTGATAATGGCGAGCGTTTGTTTACAAAAAAAATACAAAATAAAAAAAAGCTGCTAGAGCTTCCACAGATCTTCTAGAGAGAAACTGCTTTTACTTAAATTAATAAACTGAATATAGTTAATCGCAGTTCCACACTCTTTCCAATCAACTCTTGGTGAAATACAGGACGATTTCTGCCCGCGGAATGCTGTCCACCAGCCAGGTGCTGTTCATGTAGTATCTGCCATCGGGAATGACCGACTGGACGAGCCTGTTCACGTGCTGCACCGGCAGCTTGTCCACCATGATGTCGTGCTGAAATCGGTCAGAATCATGTTTGAGGACATCGTACATGCAGAGCCAGGACAACACTCACATTGTAGGGACAGGTGTGGTTGATGTTCGAGTAGGGCCCAAAGGTCTGGTATACGTAGTTGGCGAGGACGTTGCTGCGGTCCTTCATAAACTTGCAGCCATCCACCTTGAGGTCGAAGTTGTACAGGATCCGCATGTTCTCCCGCTGCCTCACCTGGAACAGGGTCTAGGAAGGGGCATGAGGAGGATGTCTGCCCAGGAGGGATCGGGATGCCAGGAGCTTACCACGGTGTTAACGATGGGCAGTTGCAGCATCTTGCCCTTCAGCGAGGCGTACTTGTAGGTGCGATTAACAGACTTTAGGTAGCAGTATTCAAAGGTCAGAAAGTGCTTGTCCCGTTCCACACAGCGCAGGTTGTTGAATTCCACGTGTCCATGGAGCTGGGGGAGTTACGACTGGGTGACTTTCCTTCGGATTGTATCGTGCTGATTCTTACTGCGATCGGGTGAATGGAGATCAAGAGCAGCATTCGCAGGGCCTTCATTCTGGCTAGCGACTGCTTCGCCACTTCGATGAAAAGCCATTGAAACAGATTTTATTTTTATCAAAATTTAGATATTAAGCACTAAGCGGTTCATTGCCGCTCTAAAACGTCTATATATTAATCGATCTATGGCTTTTCGGTACAGGGTACAGGGTGCTTTGGCTACGAAGAACAACATTCTTTTCTTTTTCGTTTTGTTCATCTTTTTAAGTTCTCCTTTCTCTGGGTCATTATATTCAGATTCGTCATTAAAATCTGAATTAATTAATAACAAAATATAAAGAAAAATTATTTTTAAAATGTTAACCATTTTTCAAACTTTTAAAATGAATTTTCAAAAATTTACAAAATTTACAAACCTAATTTTGTAGATTTGTAAATTAATACAGATGTATTATTCTAAAAAAAAACTTACACAAAACATCTTTAAAAATTAAAATAAATGCTTTTTTAACTTAATAATTATGGATTTTCGATTAAAATAATCAATTTATATTTTTATAAATGATATAAGAACTTCGGGTGCCCGTTAAAAACTTCCTTTCTTTGTTTTTATTTTTATATTTTAATTAATAATTATATTTTAAAACAAATACCAAACTTTTAACAGAAATATTTTTAAATTCAAATTCGGCAAGGCTGCCACACAGCCGGAAACACAACCAAGTGGACAATGGAGATAATACATATAAGACCAGCCCGGACGCGAACCCGACTGTTTTATAAGAGTATAAGAGTAATCAGCTGTGTTTGGCAACGTGTGACCAGGCGGGCCCTAGAACGACTCTGGTCACACAGCCCCGGTCAGCGGAAAAAAAATGTTGCAAAATTTTGAAAATTGATTAATTCTCGTAAATAAACAAAGCAAACAGCGCGAAAACTGTCGTAGCCCCCACCAGCGAGATCATGTTGCGCATCTATCAGCATACATCCCGGTAAGGAGGCGTCTCCCGAGCGTCGGCGAGGGGCAAAGGTTCGCCTATGTTTCTCGGTCGATTTCGTCATCGCTGCCGCATCTCTGACTCGATATGTTCTTCCCTTGCAGACGCACCGCGAGGAAAGCTGTTGTCTACGCCACCACCAAGGTTGCCTGCTGCAATCATTCCACGCTCTGCGCCATCACCAGCCATGCACGCCGAGGGCCGCCCCACGAGCAGCGGCAGCAGCCGAGGAATGGCCCCCACCACGAGGAGTTTCTGCTTGCCGGCAATCCGGCGCGGGGCTGGCAAATGCCTCCGCCCTCGCGCGGCTACGGCATGCTGGTGGTGCGCATTCTGCGTGGAGCGCTCAAGCTGCGGTACCTCGTCCTGGGCGGCGCCATTGGCGGGGGCGTGTCCCTGAGCAAAGTGAGTTGCAATGTGTTATATAACTTTTGGCAAAAACTGAGAGTTTGTGTTACTTTTGATGGATAGAAATACGAGGACTGGAAGGACGGGCTGCCGGACATGAAGTGGCTGGAGGATGCCATGCCGCAGGGCGAGCGGTGGAACGCCTTCTCCCGCAACCTAATGGAGGTGGGAGGCCTGGTGAAGAATGCCATCGATATAGGTGAGTTGAAGGAGCTCCTAATCCCGGAGTTCTCCCGGGGAAGATTTCTCTCACTCTCTCACTTTAAAGGGCCATTTAGTTGCTTAGTTAATCCGTTATTAATCCTGGCCAGCATGGCACCGTTTTCGTTCTCTGACTCTCACTGCATCACTGAATCACGGCATTTGCTTGTGTTGTAGATCCGAAGCTCAAGCAGCTGGGCGAGGATAAGTTGTCGGAATGGCGCAGCTGGTTCGACAATCGCCTGGACGATGCCATCGAGGCGGCCGACTATCAAGGAGTTCAGATTGTCGAAAGTAGGTTGCCCTCCCAGCCCCCCAAAAAACCAAATTTAAAGTGAGAGAACCCTGCTTATGGTAATCGAGACTTATATTTCCCCCCACACACTCCCCACTCTGTTGCAGCCAAGGAGGACCTGAAGGCCAAGACCACAGTGGCGGCTCTGGGCATCACCACTGACGAGAGTCGCAAGAAGTATGGTGAGTAAAGAACTCTGTTATCAAGGAAACTCTCTTAACCCAATCCCCTCCACAGAGAAACTCCAGAGCCAGGTGGAGACCCTGCAAACAGAGATCATGAATGTGCAGATCAAGTACCAGAAGGAGCTGGAGAAGATGGAGAAGGAGAACCGCGACCTGCGCCAGCAGTTCCTCATCCTTAAGACGAACAAAAAGACCTCGGCCAAGAAGATAAAGAAGTCGCTGATCGACATGTACTCTGAGGTCTTGGACGAGCTCTCCGGCTACGATACGGGCTACACCATGGCCGATCATCTGCCGCGCGTGGTCGTGGTGGGAGATCAGAGCAGTGGCAAGACCTCGGTGCTCGAGTCCATTGCCAAGGCGCGCATCTTTCCCCGCGGCAGTGGCGAGATGATGACCCGGGCCCCCGTCAAGGTCACGCTGGCCGAAGGACCCTATCATGTGGCCCAGTTCAGGGACTCGGACAGGGAGTACGACCTCACCAAGGAGTCGGATCTGGCCGATCTGCGCAAGGAGGTGGAGTTCCGCATGCGGGCCTCCGTTCGCGGCGGCAAGACGGTGAGCAATGAGGTCATTTCCATGACGGTCAAGGGACCCGGCTTGCAGCGCATGGTTCTAGTGGATCTTCCTGGCATTATTTCGGTGAGCATTCTCAAGGGATCCTGCTTTCCATATACTAAAGCACCTCTCCCGCAGACCATGACCGTGGACATGGCCTCGGACACCAAGGATTCGATCCACCAGATGACCAAGCACTACATGAGCAACCCCAATGCCATTATACTGTGCATCCAAGACGGCTCCGTGGACGCGGAGCGCAGCAATGTCACGGATCTGGTCATGCAGTGCGATCCCCTGGGCCGGCGCACCATTTTCGTGCTGACCAAAGTGGATCTGGCCGAGGAGCTGGCCGATCCGGACAGGATAAGGAAGATTCTCTCCGGCAAGCTGTTCCCCATGAAGGCTCTGGGCTACTATGCTGTGGTGACGGGACGTGGGCGAAAGGACGACAGCATAGATGCCATCAGGCAGTACGAGGAGGACTTTTTCAAGAACTCGAAGCTGTTCCAGTGAGTAACGGGGATGGAGAGGCGGAAGCCACATAAACTAACGTGCTTCCTTTGTAGTCGCCGAGGGGTGATCATGCCCCACCAGGTGACCAGCCGGAATCTCAGCCTGGCCGTCTCCGATCGCTTCTGGAAGATGGTGCGCGAGACCATTGAGCAGCAGGCGGATGCATTTAAGGCCACCAGGTTCAATCTGGAGACCGAGTGGAAGAACAACTTTCCCAGGTGAGAAACACCGAGAAAGTAAGCCAATTAGCACTCCTTTTAGCGAGCGATTCTCTTTGAAGGCTGCGCGAGTCCGGACGCGACGAGCTGTTCGACAAGGCCAAGGGCGAGATACTGGACGAAGTGGTGACGCTGTCGCAGATCTCGGCCAAGAAGTGGGACGACGCCCTTAACGCCAAGCTATGGGAGAAGCTGTCCAACTATGTGTTCGAGAACATCTACCTGCCGGCGGCTCAGTCAGGTTCTCAAAGTAATATTTTGTAGTGCTAAGTTGTAGGTTTTAACGTCATCGTTGGAGGCACGTCCACGTTCCACGTTCATCACCCCCGCCTTGAGCGCCTTGTGCTTCGTCCAGTGTGCGTTGTTGTTGTAGTTGTGCGTTTTATGGAGAAGGGAAAGCACACACCTGGCTCACGTGTGCCTCTTGTTTGACTTTGCAATTATCGTGGAAGCGAGGGAATCACATGCCCAGAACCGGTTTGGAAGCCTCCTCCTGGGAATCCAGCTCTTAGCCTGAATCATGCGTGTAAATTTACTGCGTACTCCTCCGATTTCGAAGCCATTAAGAGCGTTTTATAAGTGACTAAGCAGACTGCGAGTCATGTGGGGGACTGCTGCCGGAAAGTATGGAGATTTACGAGCACCCCCGTGTAACGTAACGAAACGAAACCAGATTTGTGCCGAAACTCGTTTGGAGCCGTGTTTGCTTACCATTTTATGACGGATCCGTTAATTTGGTCAATGAATTCGGGCTAAAATCAAAGGCTAATTGAATCAAATTGCTGCTATTATCGCGACTGTTTTGTGGCTTTGTTTACCATCATCATTACCCATACACACACACACACCTGTAGTGTGCCCAACTAACCACTCGAATGATGCTCTCTTTACAGACTCCTTCAACACCATGGTGGACATCAAGCTGCGGCAGTGGGCCGAGCAGGCTCTGCCCGCCAAGTCCGTGGAGGCCGGCTGGGAGGCCCTGCAGCTGGAGTTCATCTCGCTGATGGAGCGCTCCAAGAAGTCCCAGGATCACGACGGCATCTTCGATCAGCTTAAAGGCGCTGTGGTGGACGAGGCCATACGGCGGCACAGCTGGGAGGACAAGGCCATCGATATGCTACGCGTTATCCAGCTGAACACGCTGGAGGATCGGTTCGTGCACACCAAGTCCGAGTGGGATTCGGCGGTCAAGTTCCTGGAGACGTCTGTTAACGCGAAGCTCGTGCAGACGGAGGAGACGCTGGCACAAATGTTTGGCCCCGGCCAGATGCGGCGGCTCACCCACTGGCAGTACCTCACCCAGGACCAGCAGAAGCGGCGATATGTCAAGGGGGAACTGGACAAGATACTCAAAACGGACTCGGTGAGTTTTTAATTAGTTTTAGGATTATTTGAGGTTCTTTTGTGTTCTTTTCAATCTTAATTGACAATCGTGTTGCGAGTTAAGACGAGTAGTTCTCGAGAGTAATTGCTTGTTCTCTGGGTGATAACATTTCTCAATTATGATTGTAGAAACATTTGCCCACTCTGAGCTACGATGAGCTGACAACGGTGCGCAAGAACCTGCAGCGTGATAACGTGGACGTGGACACGGACTATATAAGGCAGACGTGGTTCCCAGTCTACAGAAAGTGAGTGTTTGTCGCTGAAGTTGAAGTTGTTTCTATAGAATTTCTTTATTTTCCAGACACTTCCTGCAGCAGGCGTTGCAGAGGGCAAAGGATTGTCGCAAGGCCTATTACCTGTACACGCAGCAGGGAGCCGAGTGCGAGGTGAGGTGGCTTTCGGGAAGATGGGTTATCGCGAGCTCTAATTTATTTGAATTGCAGATCTCCTGCAGCGACGTGGTGCTCTTCTGGCGCATCCAGCAGGTGATTAAGATAACGGGCAATGCCCTGAGACAGCAGGTAATCAATCGGGAGGCGCGGCGGCTGGACAAGGAGATCAAGGCGGTGCTGGACGAGTTCAGCGACGACGAGGAGAAGAAGGCGCACCTGCTCACCGGCAAGCGCGTGCTGCTGGCGGAGGAACTAAGTGAGTTTTGTCTGAATTTTGAATTAGTTCCTTAACGTTACAACTGCTTCCCCTTGTAGTTAAAGTGCGAATGATCCAGGAAAAGCTGGAGGAGTTCATCAATTCACTGAATCAGGAAAAGTAGAGAGTGGAGTGTGCCATGACCAAAGACACATCATCGAGAGGCGTTACTTATTCAAAAGTGGTTAAGTTTAAGCACACATTTAAACATTTCAAATGTCTGTTCATAGTCACCGCCCAACCCAACCCCCACTTAGTTAAGCTTACTTTGTGCTGCGAAAGTAATAAACCGATAGCGATCGTTTAGTTTGTATTAATCGGAAGTCGTCTTTATTGCGGGATGAAGTGATGTCGTCGGTTGTAAATGTAAAACAAATCGTTCTCTTGTGTGGTTGATAAACGCATATGCTGAGTATGTGGCGGTCTCTGTTGTATCGTACAATATATATATATATAGAAACCAGATAGATGCCTCCATCGCCTGGCTGATTGTTTGTTTGCTTTGCGTCGGGCGAGGGCACTGACCCGATCGATTGATAAATCTATCTAAGCTACGTAACGAAGTGTCTTACAAAGGTAAACAAATGCGCTCTCCTCCCACCCATGTCTCCTCCATCAACAAAACGATTCCTAACTTGGCAGTCGACTGCTATGGCCCAGCCATAGCCATGTGCACAGGAGCTGCTTACGGGCTACAAAGTAAAAGTATTAATAATGTGTTCGGTTAACCTAAGCCTAGCTGCTCCTTAAAGCTTATAGAAACATCAATGTACACTCTCCCCTCCGAAGGCACAACATTACGCTTACGTCTAATCTTAACGTATCAAGTACTCCGGAACAGGCTTCCGCGCTCTCGCTCTAGCTAGCTCCCGCTCCTCGGGGCCGGGGACGCACCAAAGGATGCCCCATGCCGCCGGATATAGTTGACAAGGTGTTCAGGCTGTCTGCCTCTCCTAGGCGGCCGGCAGGGGGGTGTTCTTCTCGTTGCGACGCTGCTCCCACCGGCTGACGCAGGTCAGGGGGTAGCAGAGGAAGGCCGACAGCAGGATGAGGCCGCCAGCAAAGTAGAAGGCCATGTCGTAGCTCTTGGTCATCTCGTAAAGGCTTCCTGGAAGACAAAAAGAAACAAATTAGCATTCCTCTCTCTCTGAAGGATTATGATAACCCACCTGCTATGGGCGTGCCCACGGTGGCTGCCAGGCCCTGGAAGAGCATCAGGAATCCGTAGGCGTTCGTCAGCTTCTCCAGACCGATCAGCTCCACGGCGATCAGCGAGCGCAGCGCCGAGAAGCAGGCAATGCAGATGCCAAAGAACACGGCAAAGGTCCACTGGGAGGCCGAGTTGATCACGACGCCGCTGAAGATGGTAGCGATGCCGCCGGCGGTCAGGGCAAAGTTGTTCAACCAGAGCGGCTTGACGCTGGGGAAGGAGCTAATCGAACCGCACACGATCCTAGCCACGGTATTCACCAGCCCAATGCCGCCTAGCACCCCGAGGGCCGATTCCTTGTCCATGCCGGCGCCCACAGCGCGTTCCACCAGGAAGGAGAAGGGCACAAAGAAGCCCATCATCGTCAGGAAGCCGCTGAAGGCCAGGCACATGAAGGCAGGCGACTTGAGCAGCTCGGTGTCCAGCATGGTGGACAGGGTGCGACGCACTGCCTCCGGGCAGATGCGGCAGCCCTTCTGGCGATCCTCCAGCATGTCCTGCTTGGTGGGCAGCCGGGTCACGGACATGTGGTAGGCCAGCGAGGTCTGCGACTGGTACTGGGGAATCCTGGTCAGCGATCCGGTGAAGAAGATATCGTCACGGTACATGGGCCTCGAGGAAGACTGCGACTGGCCGTGGTGGGCATCGTGGGCGGCTGCAGCGGAGCGCTTGCCAATGTCCTGGGGACGGCGGCCGGAGACTGTGTGCCTACGCGCCTGGATGGTCACCGGCTTGGCCTCCGTCTCCAACAGGTTATCGTTCTCCGCCTCCTCCTCGTTCTCGCCGACGGTGGTCAGCTCCTTGTGCAGGTTGAAGGTCAGCTGCTGGGGATCCCCGTTGGGCGTCGTGGGCTGCGACTTCCTCAGCTGCTTCAGCTCGGTGCCCTTGCTGCTCTGCGCCGCGGTGCCCGAGGGCCGGCGCTCCAGGTTCATGCCCTTGAAGATCTCCTGGGCGGTGGGGTAGTGGTGGCGCTGCGAGGCACCCATGTACGTGTTGTGGGCGGAGTTGGGCATCGAGTAGGCGAAGCGTCCCTCGGGCAGGGGCTTGGTGAAGGCCGCCTGGTGGAGCTGAGGCGTGGGGGCCACCGTGTTGCCGTGGCCATTCAGCTTGCTCTTCTCCTGCTCGTCTGCGCCCGCCTCGTTGGTCACCGACAGCGTGATGGGCTGGATGGGACGGAAGGCCAGGCCGAAGATGGCGCAGGACAGGACGATGACTCCCTGGATGGCCAGGGTCTCGCGCCAGCCAATCTTCAGCAGGGCGTTGGTCACGGGGGCGAACACAAAGGTGCCGACGCCGGAGCCGCACATGGCCACGCCGGTGGCCAGGGCACGCCACTTCTCGAAGTAGAAGCCGATGATCACCACCGCCGGGATGTAGACCATGCAGAAGCCGATGCCGCCCAGGACGCCGTAGATCAGGAACAGGTACTCCACGCTGGTGGCGAAGTACGACAGCCCGAAGCAGATGGACGCGAACACGGCTCCCGTGATGGTCACCGCTCGGAAGCCGAAGCGGTTCGCCATGGCGCTCACGAAGGGACCGGCCATCAGGTAGCATCCACTGAGCAGCGACGAGACGAACGCCACATAGCCCTTGCTCACATTGAACTCGGCCATCAGCTGCTCCTGGATGAGCGACGAGCAGAAGACGATGCCATCGATCACCGTGCAGCAGAGGAAGGAGGCCACCATCACCACCCAAGCCCAGCCGCTGTCCGGGGGCACTACCACGGCAGCCTCGTCGATCTCCTCCTCGCCATCTTCATTCTCCTCCTTGATGTTGTCCGGCTGCTTGGACACCAGTGCACTGGCGGCCAGCTCGTCCTGCGACTTGGTCTGCTGTGTGGCCATTTCCTGGAAAGATCGCAAAAAGACTGGATGAGATCAGTGTGGATACAAACCGAGAGAGGGTAATGGTTAGGTTACGCAAGTGTTTACCCCGAAAAGCGAGAGTGGCCTTCGCATTGCGCATACGCCCCCATGGTTGCCTCTTGTTATTTTCTACCACTTTGCATGGATAAATCTATTTATAAATGTCACGTGCCCCGAGCGATAGCCGCACAATTGAACCGGAGGAGCTGCACCTGTACTGGGGTACAGTGCGGGTTGTGAATATAATTACAGAGGGGTTTTAGTCGATAGGAAAATTAGGAACAAAAGATGAAAATATTGGAAAAATATTTAAAATAAAGGGAAAGGGTTTAAATTATAAAGGAACTTCTTTCTAGCCTTTTATTTATGAAAATATTTATAAATCCTAAATAAACTCTCTAAAATTATAATAAAATATATTAAAAGCAACTTTATTTGTATATATTGTATATTTGTTAGAGGTACACCCTTTCTTTTGAGTTGATTTAAATCGCTTTTACTATCTCTGACCATCTTTATTTATTTTTATTTTCCCCAAACATTTCGGGTTCTATTGGATGCGCCGCCACTATGTACATATGTATCTGTCAGATATCTGCAAAAAGGTGCGTGGTGTGAAAGGCTTTTCGCTGTTTATCACATCGACGTCAATCGGCAGATGGCCGTCAGGGGGGGTTGCAGATGGAAGGCAGGTGGTGGTGGCGTTCAGTGGGTGGAAGCGGATTGTCAAACGTCAAGAACGACGATGGCCAATGCCACGGCCAAAAGTGCGTCAGCAGATCGATTGTCTTGGCCAAAGAAGAATTCGCAATTATGTATTCAAAAAAAAAAAGAAAATAAAGGAAAAGAACAGTGTAGCGGCGAGGAGATGGAGACTCAGGAGGAGGAGCCTGCCTCTGTATGCCAGGCACATGAGGTGCCAGCTCCACGAGTACATATTGTGCTGTGGATTTTTGCCTATTCTTTTGATTGCTTTTCTTGTTTGTCCACATCTTGCGGCGGCTAACAAACTCTTGGCCTTGGCAATCGCTATTTTTTCGTTGCCTTTATCTAATCGGATCCGCCGCGGGGCTATAAAGCGGATGCTTACATGGACCCGCTAGCTGGGAGCTCGGATAAGATAGATCTGCGATGCGATGCGATCTTCTGTAACCAAGCACCCCCAGGTGATATATCCCCCAAAGAGCTCGACAAACATTCTTATTGCAGGGATTTGCTCCAGCCGAGATTGCATCATGTTTAGAGATAAACCTGGCTAACTGCCTGCTAATCGGCGGACTACTGTCACGGCGCATTCTGGACTCCATAAATTAATTGATTATTCCGCCAGATTTCAGGGCTTATCATGGCCCCGGCAACACGGCAACGGCTTAACACGGATATAGTAAAACACACCTGATACGGGGGATCCCTCTGCCCGGCAACGGACTCGGCCCTATAAAGCTCCACCACCACGTGACCGACTGAACTGGGTCCCAGTTTTGATAATTTCATTTCCTTTACGACCGAATTTCGGCTGTATCATTGACCATGCGAATTTATGGTAACCCATAAAGACCAAGCGTGGCGATAACACAAGGGTCTGGCCGGGGCTAAGGCTATTTGTTTATTGTGCCATCGAAAGTGTTGCGACACCATCCCATCCTCAAGCCAATAACATAATACCTCAGCACACCCTGAACAAATCGGCCCCTTGCCACTCGATCTGCGTTCGTATTTCAGATTTTGTTTTCATTTTCATGCACAAATGGCCACGCAGTCCAGAGCCTAGAACCCAGAACTCAGAACCCAGAACCCAGAAAGGGAGAATCCAGAACCGAGAACCGACAAGCGAGAGCCCATCGAAGGAAGCCCTCGAAGTGCCTCCGCGTAACTGACTTACCGCAGCGACAACAGCAAAAGTATAAATAGACATTAGCATTTACTTGTTGCCCCGATCCCATATTGTGGCCACAATATATATCGAAAGCGAAGACATCTTGGCTCTACAAATTGGCCAAAAGGACGCACCCAGTTTGAGACTTGATTGCTGGGAAAACAACTTGGGTATAGGCACTATTAAAAGGGGTTTGTTGGAGGCCTAAACAAAACAGAATATAGAAATATGTAGAGAAGGGTTTTGTAAAAGAAAATATAAAAAACAAGTTGCCTTGATAGAAAGCTCTTTAAATCTCTTTAAATATTTTTTAATTATATTGAAAATGTAACCAATTTATGATCAGTTCTCCTGGTTAGTATTATGTAAGAGTATCCCATCAGGCAGCTTGAGAAAATCCTGTCTAAATGCTCGCCATTCTGTTTGTTCTCCCTTGGGTTTGGCCCCACAAAACGGCGGCTAATGTGACAAGCCGGCTCCTGTGGCCGCCGTGTCCTCGCTGCTAGACCAGTCTCCCTCCATTTTCTGTAAGCTAATCCCGCGGCGAGCAAACAGCCCACATCCATCATAGCCAGTTTTTTCCTCTCTCTCTGGTTTCCAGGAGGGGCGGAGGTCGCGGCAACAGTTGTCAGCGCCAATTGTGACTGTTGACAGCGCTTAAATTGATGCCCGTCGATTGAATTAATAAATGTTATAGGTAAACACATATGGTCAGAAGCAGAGGCGGGATCAGGAGGGGGCCGCGACGGATACCCTCCAGACGAAAACGCAGACGCAGACGCGAACGGCGAGTTCTTAAGATGTTTTCCTTGCCGCCGGTTTTCCTGTATCTGTATCTGTATCCGCCAGTATGTGTGTTTGTATCTTTATCTGCGACCGTCTCGCTCTCCCTGTGTGTGCGTACTGCACACACATGTCACATGTAGTACATGGCTCTGTTATTTATAACATGCAACTGTAGGCGTCCTGCCCCTCCTCCTCCTCTCACCATTCCGGCACATCGTGCGTGCGGACCCATTTAGATAGTCTGGTCCCGCCGGTGGACAGGTTCCAAGCCTCGTCGTATCTCAGCGCCGCAATTTGTAGGTACAAGTGAAGCAATCGTTAAGCGACTCTACGCTCAAAATATTAATTAGCTAAGCCGGTAGCCGAAAATGGAGCGAGCGCCCAAGAAGGCTGCGAAGACTCCGGTGGCTGGCAGCGAAGTTGCTGCTGAAAATGGAGCGATGGCTGTCAGGGAACACAGACTTGTCAAATGCCCTACTGAAGATCAAGGGAGAGGAGGATTGCAAAGTAAAATATATCTGGTATTAAAATAATAAATACCTAACTAAAAAAAAATATTTATTTAACCTAACGGAAGATAGGATCTTCTTGAGCAACATGTTTACCTTACGAACACCAAGAGTTTCCGTTGATTCATCTTCCAAACATATGTCTTTAGATGTTTCCCCCAAAAAAAGAATCTATAACTCCGCCGGGCACTCGTGTCAGCACTTGAAGTTGGCCCCATTCCGGGATGAGATGGCAAACACTTGGGGGCAAGCAGAAGCAGCTGTCACGTCAAGTTCATTGCTCGGCCTTTCACCCAACGGCGGAGTAAGCCAAGGAGCACTGCTTGGCGGGAAGTATGTGTATCTTTTTGGGGCGTTGACACAGTTTAGCTATCATCTTATGCGGGGTGCCGCTGCCTAGATCCAGCCACTGGTGTGGTGACCACCACTATCGGCACGAACAAAGGCCACCGCCGCCGCGACAATTAGTGGAGCGATCAATGGTCGCCGGGGTCTCTGCTCCTCTGCTCTCTTTAGGCGGAAGTAGAGCATGGGATTCGTAATCAATTAACATGTTCAAATCATGGAAAATAAGTGCAAGTCGCGCAATTATTATTCTCGAATCGAAGCGAGCAAATGGAAATCGAGAGTCGTGATTCCGTGTGTTTGTCGTTCGTTTTGTTGGGTTATCTGCACGTGGCTGTGCGTCAGGAGGAGGCTGCTCCTCCTCCTTCTCTGCTCCCCCATATCAACAGATGTCGATGCCTCTGGCCCCTGGATTCCAGTTTGCAGTTTCCAACTAAGCTACGTTCTCAATTCGACCCCGACATTGGCGCCACAAGGGGCTGCTTTCCGGACTGATCTGATAAGCAAATCAAGGAAACAAACAAACTGCAGTAAGCTGCACTCTAAAATTGGCTTAATCTGGCGTAAATATTTACACAGCGATTATCGATCACCGATCGTTCGTTCGTTCGTTCGCCCGTTCGTGTGTTGCTGTTTGTTGTGGAAAAATTTCCACAGACTCTCGGCGCTGTTTGGGTTTTCCAATAGCAAATACCGAAAAAAGAATACCTAACCAAGTCCTCACGCAAGCGCACTCGACCATGGGCATGCCGAACCGAAGAATGAGAAAAAACCCAGGCGGCTTCGACGAGAATGTTGAATGGGAAAACTCCGCCGCCTCTTATTTGGCAATGAGTCTGGGGCTGCGCAGGGAGGGAGCTATTGTAAATGCAGAAAACATGTTTTAAGATTTCTAATTTATAATTTACACAGAACAAAAATATAACTAGGAAACTGGGCAAACTTCTGGTATCAATAGATATTTTCCAAGATATCTTAAAGATATTGTTAAGATTTTTTAAATGTTGCTTGGCTTAAACTTCATCATGGAACATTTTTCCTTAATAACTTCCATTTTTACCACAAGTTAAATATATTTCTTAATTAATAATTTATACATAAACATTACAAACATATTCTTAAACTTTTTCTCAGTGCACTCAACTCCTAATTAACCGAAAAAATATCGAAAAATAGTTGCTTCTGACTCAGAATAAAAATCAGACTCTGAATCGAATTTGGAGTCGTATTGATGATTAATTATAGAGCCGGGCAATTAGCTCGGTGGCGGGGTGGAGTAGTGGGGCCAGTGAGAGGGGGGAAATTGGGTCATTGGCATCTTGCAGTTCTAATGCTTCCAACCCGCGTCACGGCCCATTGATATGAATATGGATGTGGCTGTGGCTGCGACTGGGGCTGGGACCGGGGCTGGGGATGTGGCTGAGCGGGCTCGACTTGGACTTTTCGGTTTCTCTGATTTGATTTCTTGATTTCGTCGACAGCTGTGGGATCTGCCATTAACACTTATTCTCGGCTCTCGATTTGTTTTGTTTGCTTTTTGCCGGCAAGCAGCAACCGGTTGTAAGATAAAACGCAACAAAAGCCACGCGCAAAAGCCCCCGAAGAGCCTTGGGTTTTGGCCAAAAATTCGATCGCTGAGTCACTCGCTAAAGGCGTGTCAAATCGGCGAAGATAAAGCCATAATTAATGTGCGGTTAATGATGCCGAAGCTGAACTAAAACCTATCTGCATTTGCATAGCCAGGCGGCAGGTGCAAATATAGGTGCTCCCAGGTCGGACTAACTGGTTAATCCACTAAGAAATTGAATTATCAACTTTTAAATATAGGTTTTTGACATGAAATAAACTCATTAGAGGCAGAATTCGATTTCAAAACGAAAGCTCAAGTATTGAGTTTATTTAACCAACAAATAATGTAATTAAAAAAATATATTTCCCTGTGATAACTCAAGATATTGGCTCATTTCCCCCCGGAGGCTTAGTTAGTATCGATCTGAGTGTAAGCTGCTTTTGTTCTTTGTTCAAGTTCAGGGAGGAAAACCCAATGGGGGAAAACAAAGCAGCCACAAAGAGGGCTGAAAACTGCGAAATGGCGTTGCAAGAGCCGACTTTTTATGACTTTTTCCTGGTATCGATGCCGGGGCTCTAACCCTTCTTGGCCAAGTGAAGGAGAACCTGGAACGCGCGCGCACTTTTGCCGCATGTCGCTGGCTGTGTGTTTTTGGCCAAAACCCGTTTTGAGCCCAGTTAGGGAGAAGGAGGAGCGGGGAGAGAGAAAGGGTGTTGCCTGGCTTACCTCCAAGAGAAGTATCGATGCGGCGTGTCTTGTGTTGCAGCCAAAGATGTGTCCGAGTGTTGCGTGTGGGAGAGTGTGTGTGTTGTTTTAGAGGTAAAGTTCTGCTCTTATTTTTGGCGCGCTGCAAAGAATTTGATTTTATTTTTATTTATTTTGTATTTCTGTGTGCTTTTTCGAGAAAGCGAAAGCAAATCGAACAACGCGCGTACGCCGCCGACACAGTAAAAGCGAAAGTTAAAAGTCAACGCGGCGACGCGTAGGAAACAACACGCTTAAAAATACTTCTAGGCTATATGTATCAGTATCTGATTATACATATGTTTATATATTCGAAGCGAACCGAACAGCACAGCACAGCACAGCACTGAGCACCGAGAACTGGCAACTGGGCACCGAGAGCAAGGCGAAACGGAACGGAGGAGCAGCATATGTACGAACTACATATACATTTATTTTGTGGAGCATACAAAATTGTGCTGTTTCGATACGGATTCGGGTTCTCAAGTGTTAAGGCTTTGCAGGGTATTATTTGCTTTACTTTTTCTCTGCCTTATTTTCTGTATTTTCTGTCGGAACAACACTCAGTGGCGGCTTCCGCTGCGTAGGCCTGATGATCGCCTCATGAACTCGATGCGAGCGACGCGACGGACTAAAGATAACTAAGGGAAATCAGAATGTGTTGGCAGTATAAACCGCGCAGCAGAAAGCAGCACCAGCAGCAGCAGCAGCAACAGCAACAGCAGCAGCGGCAACACACACACAGCGGCAGCAACAGCCTGCCTGCGATAGTGAGCGTGTGTATCTGTGTGTTCTCCCTGCCGGGCTGTGTGTGCGTGTTCCCTGCTGGCTGGCTGGATGGCGGGCCCGTTCTGAATGGGATTCGTTCTTGATCTAATCCGAACTAATCCCCGCGATCTGATCGGTCCCAGAGAGAGCGCCAGCCGCGCCGGCAAGAGTGCTCTCAAAATGGCTCCATGGAACGCACCAATCCGTCGTATACGCAATGCGCGCCAGCAACTGGTGTTGGCTCGCTGCTCTCAGCTCTCCCAGCTCTCGTGTGTTGACTTTACGTTTATGTTTCGTTTCTGTTTCTGTTTCGGGACCTGGGAGTGTTTCTGCGCCGGCTTCTTCGGTTCTCTCTGGTCTCGTTTCTTTTTTTTCCAGGGAAAAGAAACCACACTGACTACACATAACAATGCACTGAAAAGAAAAATTAGATTACGTTTTATTAATACTTATTTATTATGGTATTTTTTTAATTTTTAATGGAAATGAAACCACCTAAGCACAAGCAAAGCAGCAACCTTAGAATTGGGTCAGGTACTAAATCTGAAATCTATCATAACTCAGTCAAAAATGTATCAAATTCAATTCGGAAAGCTGTTCGTTATTAGTTTTTTCCAGGTTAACAAATCAGCATATTAAATTTAAAACTTTAAGAAATTAAAATTTTTATCAATTTTTTTACAATTTTAACGATGTAACCCCTTACAAATTTTGTAAAAAAATTAATAAAAATAGTTTTCTTCCAGACATGACTAGAAAGATTCCCCTGTTAATGCTGATCAAGAATATATATGATTTATAGGGTCGGAAATGACTCCTTCACTAAATAAAATAATATTACCCTTAAAGAATACCGAAAATATTTGAATTTTTTAAGTCAATATCTATCCATATTTTTATATGAACATTTTTTGGACAAATCAAAAAATCAAAATGTTTGGCAATTGATTAAAGGTTAATAAATAAATAAAATAAAAATCTGTAATTTTTAATTAAAAATATCACTCTATTCTGATTCTTAAAGTTCAGATTTAAACTTTAACACCTCAGAGTTTTAATAAAATGTACATCTGGCTGTAGAGTTTCCCAAATTCCCTAAATTTGTTTTCCAGAAATTTAATTATTATCCAATTAAGGCATATATTTAAATGCCTGGATCTAGGTATTTGTTGCCAGTGTACCTACATATCACTACATATCACACACCGTGAGTTCCCGTACAACCCAGAGCTGGATAACTCGTGTGTGAGTGTTTGCCCTCGTGCTGCGGACGCTCGGTGTGTGTGTGGGCCTTTTGGGCCTTTGGCTTTTTCCACTCTACAAAGCAGATAAACTGAGAAATGTGAATGGGACTCATTCACAGGCCGAGTTGAGGAATTGCCTGTCACAGAAATGAGTCTTTTCAGCAGGTCTTTAGAAGAACAGGGAGCCCGGAATTGTAGCACCTTTCGAAACTGTTTCCAGAAATTATGAAATTGTAGCAGCGCTAGATCGTTAGATAAACCCGTAGGAGAGAGGTAGATAGTCGTAATTAGCTAATCGCTGGCAAAACCGAAAGTCATGCGCTGGCTTGAATTCATTAGAAGGTTCATGAACCACAAGTGCTTGTAAAAAAAAGAGTGCCAAGCACTTGAAGTGGGGATTATGCTTTTATCAGTCTGGCGTTTATCCGGTTGCGGTGGCTCTTTATCATCGAGGGTAGCCTCGCACTTTGACTGCCCTTCCGAGTGCAAACCAGTGTATCCGAAATCTGAAATTCCGAATTCGAATTCCGCTTTCCAGTTAGTTTTCCCTATCGCATCGACCAATCATCGAACTGCGCGCTGACTTTGAGTTTTGATTGATAAGCCGACGCCTCCGGCCGGTCCCCAGATCCCCGAGAACCCCTTGCTGCAAGTGATAAGCCCCCGAAATTATATGGCCCTGGGTGGCACGTCATAAAAATAATATTAGATTAGACAAATTAAATTCTTTTTCAGCATTGGCGGCAGGCGGCAGCCAGCCCAAGATCTTACCTAACCTGGCCCGGCCGGATTTAGTCAGTAATCTAATCTCGCATTAATACCAAGGGGCATAAATACATAGTATGGTGTACTTGGTGGCTTACATAATAGCTTTTCCCATTTCCCAGTTCATTCCGAGCCCAGTTTCCATTATCAATTTACGCAGCATCTGTGACGTTGCATTTCTTTTCTGCCTCTGAATCGCTATCTATGCAACGACTCTGCTTATCACTGCAATGCCAGAATCAGTCATGTGAGCATGGATCAGCACAAAATGCGTATTTCGAGCAAATAAAAATTAAATAAGGAAAAATATATATATAAACCAAGATCCCCGCTGATTCCAGAGCTAAAGCGAATGCCAAAGCCATGACTCATTCAGGCAAAATTTGGATATCGCAAAGAGGTAACAAGCCTTTAAGCGGCTGACGCATTTGTATCTCGAAAGTTTGACTTATCACAAGTACATAAATATAATATATATTTTTTAATATATTTATATATTCATATGATATATTTTTCAGCCCTATATAAGCTTATAACATTCGAATGCGCTGGGCAATGCATTAATTTACTTTATCTCTATTTATATATATTTTATAATTTTTAAAATTCAGTTACATTACAGGGATGCATTAATTTTTGGGGTTATCGTTCGATAACGATAGCGATAGAACAGGTGTAACGGTTCGAGGTGCGTCAAGATAGCAACAAAAGCAAAATAGCAGGGCGGTTTTTGAATTTTTGAAAAGGTAATGTTGGAAGATAGCTAAATATTTCAATATAATTTTATGCAGAAATAAGTTCTAGAAAATAATTTAATCCAGTACTTATTGCTCAAAGATTCTTTCTAGAATAATTTCGTTAAAAATAAAATACAGTTAAGCGAAGAATAAACTTCATTTAAGGAATAACTCAATATTTAAATAAAATTTAATCCAGAAATTTAAGATAAAATATTTTAAAAAATGATTTAGTCCCGAATCTAATTGATTAAAAATTCTTTCTATTCGTTTTCGTTAAGTTAGCTTCCTGGCTCTTAGGGGAAAATTACAGTTAAGGGAACAATAAACATAATTTAAGAAATCAATAATTTTATAATAAAACAAAATATCCCCTTAAAAATCAAAGTGCTTCCTGTTACCATAACAATTTGCTTACCTTTTGAAAATAAAACAAATCCCATCAGGTCGTCCCTGACAATGACCCACACGGACTCCTTGGAGATCTAGTGTTCCTTGACCAAACAAGCTGTGGAAATCGATGTTTCAGCACGCCCCTCGGCTCAGTCTGAGAGTTCTCTGGCGGAGAACGCACACATATTTTCTGTAATTAGTGGGAAAATAAAACTAGTTGGTAATTCTTTCGTTACTTTTCACATACTTGGCGATCCACCATGGCGTTACATTCGGTGGTCACGATGGAGAAGCCGATGCAGCACATCTCGCTGACGGACTGGTATGCCCGGGTCAACCAGATGCGCAATATTGCCGACGCCCGGCGGTCGGATGCCTTCGCCATCCGTCACTCCTCCCGGTCGCTGAGGAACGAGACGAGGATCGAGGGCGATTGGGCCAACTACGAGACCAATGAGAGCCTGACTGACCGGTGAGTATGATGAAGGGATATTTCGATATCCAGTGAGTAATCTCCGGAACTTAGCATCTCCGAGCTGAACCGCTGGCGGGACATCCTAGAGAAGTCCTTCGAGCGCATCATTCGCGAGATCGACATGCTGCAGGAGGAGAAGAACGCCACCGAGCGGGAGCTGGAGGCGCTGGCCGGTCCCATTTCGGTGATTGCCGAGTGCCTCACCATGCGCGACGGCCGCCTGGGCTCGGAGATCACCTACGACGAGGCCGACACGGAGATCAAGAACGAGCTGGCCGTGCTGGAGAACAACCAGCGGTTGCTGGCGGACCGCTGCCAGAAGGCGTGGGAGAAGCTCTGCCGGCTGGAGGAGGTGCGCTTCAAGATCGGCCTGGAGATCGAGAACAAGGTGGAGGCGGTGCAGATGGACAAGTCGCAGCTGGCTCTTGACCGCAACTCTGCGAATATCTCCTACAAGCCCGATGCCACCAGAAACCCCAAGAAGTGAGTTATTTGCCAGCTCATTTCCAGGTCCTTACCTTAATCCCATCACTGTCCAGCTCCTGCTCCTACGAAACCTGGCTGGAGAACGTCAAGAACATGAAGCTGCTGGCTGAGAACGAGCTGGCCGACACGTACGCCATCCGGGAGGCCCTGTTTGTCTGCCGCGAGAAGGCCCGCAACATGCTGCAGTCGCAGCAGGATCGGGCGGAGCACAGCATCCGCAAGCGGATCTTCGAGACGCAGCGGGCCAGAAACGAACTGGAGTGGCAGCAGCTCAAGATGAAGGAGGAGATGGAGAAGGCGGTGTGCGAGATTCGCAACTCGGAGCAGGCGCTGCGCGACAAGACGGATGCCCTGAAGCTGGCCGAGACGCGCCTCGAGAACCGGGCCCAGCGCTCCGGCATGGAGCTGTGCATGGACCAGGCCCACGACATGCTGTGCCTGGAGGTGGAGAAGCTGCGCGAGATCCGTCGCCGGCTCATAGCCAAGATCGATGAGAGCAAGAGCAACTTCAACTTGCTGGAGGAGCATGGCAAGCGCATCGACACGGATCTGGAGAACAAGCAGCACTCGCTGATGACCGACATTCGGGCCCTGGACCTGCGCATGCGCCTGAAAGGCGGCGAGTTCGGCGCCAAGACCACAAATCCATCGCAGACGGACAGGAACATCACGCTGACTCGCATGGAGAAAGAGATCCCCAAGGACTAGACTTGCTTTTATCTCTCGTATTCGATGTATTCCCTGACTTGCATTCTGCGTTTTCATTTGTCCAAAATTTTTGTGAGTAAATTCGGAAGGATTCCTAAGGCTTTTTGGGTTTAAAACTGAAGCTTAGCTCGCCTAGAAGGGGCCTGAAGTCCGTGCTCCAGTCTAGGCTGCTTTTGGGCTCCTTTGTGGTCCTGGGAAAGTGTACTCCTTGGCGCACAAACATGTCCCACTGGACAAACTCGCCGGGCGTGACGGGCTCACTGGGGCCAGAGCTTACTATGGATCTGGGACTGCCATCGTCTGTTAGCTGCCAGTCCACCCACAAGGCCACGCCATTGCAGCTGCCGGGACTGAAAAGGAGAGAGTATTCAGCGGGTTTTATACATTTTTCTTTTTAAATTAAAGAACTCACTGTTTCAGCTCTATGCTGCCTTTGAGGTGGATCTCCTCACTGAAATTGTTAAAGTCCACGCTAAGCACTTGCTGGGGCGGGGCCAGGGCCCGGCAGGGATACTCCCACAAGGGCTGGGCCTCCACCAGGGACACGGCCTGCTCGGCGGATCTCTTAAAGAAATAATCAGAAATAAAACCCGTTCACAAATCCCACTTCAATCCCATCTCACTTCCACCATTTCGTCGAACAAACGCAGATCGAAGCCCTCGCAGCTGCCTATGGGCGCTCGTATCTTGTGCAGATCCAGAAACTCCACCGGCAAAGCATAGATCCTGGCCGCGCAGGGCGAGATCTTTACTCCACCCGACAGCTTATCCTTGATTTTCAGCAGCAAAGAGCCAAAGTAAAAGTTGTCCCACGGCAGGATGGCATTCAGGAAGTACGGCTCCGCGAAGATGTGCGTGAGACTGGCCAACTGTGAGGCCTCCACCTCCTCCAGCTTGTCCACAAACTGCACATTCTTTAGCTCATTGTGCTGCACGATGGACTCCAGCAGGCGGCGCGAGAAGCGATGCGGCTCGTGGAGCTGCACAGAGGCCGCTCCCAGGGCAGAGCTCGCCAGACCCAGCAGGCAGCCGTTGCCGAGGACCAGCACACGGGACTGGCCCGCCTCTAGGCTCTCCTCCAGGTAGCGCAGGTAGCGCTTGTTGCGCGGCGCCTGATTCATCTGGCCGATCCGGCTGCGCGAGTAGGTCATGTGCAGGTCACAGGAGCACGTGTGCCGCCGCACCGCCTTGGCGGGCTTTTCCGCGCGGGCGTCGAACCACAGCGAGTACTCGTCGTGGTGGCAGCTCAGGTGAAAGGCCTGGCCTGCCTCGAGCAGCTGCAGCGGCTTGGGTATGTAGTAGATGGCCTGCATCCAGTGATCCCGCCAAGGCACCACGTTGGCCAGCGGCAGATCCTTACCCTTGGAGGCCAGCTCCTTGATATCAGGGTGCGCCCAGTAGGGAGCACAGCTCAGCAGGATATCGCCGCCGTCGTCCAGATGGATGTCCCACCAGTAGAAGACCACCTCGGCGGCTCCCGGCTGCTTGGATTGCAGCCGCAGCAGCTGTTCCCGCTGCTTCTCGCGGGGCGCCTTGCGCTGAAAATCAAACTGGAAGATCTCCACGGGATCGGTGAGCGGACGGAAGCTGGACGGCGGCAGCTGCGACAACTGGACATCGTGCAGGGCCGCCTCCCCCTGGCAGGCCTTCAGCTGCTCCGGCGGACGCAGCAGCGGCTCCCCGTCCAAGTTGGGCAGCGTCTTCAGGCTGTTCCACTGTGCCGCCAGCGGGGTCTGGGCCACCTGGGCGTAGCAACGGGCGCGGGCTGGAATGCAGAGGGCGTCCTCGGTGAGCAGCTCGTCGTGGGCATGGTTATAGATGCTAATAGCTCCCTCGCCGATCAGCTCCGTGTCCAGCAACTCCGCCACCAGCAGATTGGCCTTTTGCGGCATATCCTCGCCTATGAGGATCTCCGTGGAACGCTTCCGGATGAGCCGTACCTTGTCGCCGGCGCCGTTCGCCGCCAGAATCTTGGCCGCACAATTGGCCATCGGCAAGAAGGCCTCGCAGGCGGTCACTGAGTCCGCGCCCGCCTCCAGGGCCATCATGGAGAGGATCCCCGTGCCGGTGCCAATGTCCAGGACGTGTACTTCCCTGCCGGCGGACCGCATTTCCCCAATGGTCTTCCTAAGCGCCGCAAAGTACTTTTGATTGCGCTCCCAGTCGTGCAGCATGTCGCCGAATCCGGCGTTGGCCACCTCCTGGTGGTAGTCGTAGTCGTCTTCCCGCTCCTGCCATGTGCTCTCGCCGGTGATGGGGTTAATTACTTGCGAGAAGCAGGACATTTTGCGCAATAAACGTGATTTAAAGAAAGTTCTCAACATTAAGCCGGCCGAACAGCTGTTTGAGTAAGTGGGTCTGGCGACACTGAACTACGAAGTGGTTTGGTCACTGGATAGGATAGGGCTGCCACATCGTTGCAGTGCTGCTATAAATTGTTATATATCTGATATTATTTATTTTTTACTGCGGAGAGATAATACTAGCTCTGATTTAATGATTGAACATTTTTAAATATTCGAAATCAAGCTGTTCCAGTTTCCAATTTCAACCTTTCGATAATTTTTAGTGGGAGAGCTCAATTTTCGTTTTTCAACACTGATTTACATGGCTTAAACTATCGATCTATCGAGATCTCTGCAACCCTTTGTGAGTTTCCGCAGAAAAAAAGAGGCTTCTGTGTAAAAGTTGTAATTTATTGATATTTGCGTTATTTAAAGCTAAAGTAATTAGTGTAAATGTTAAATATAAATCCTCCGTGCTGTTTTGTGATGTCAAAACTCCTGATCGATCCTTCGTTTGACGCCGGCCAGCATTTTGGCGCGATGACGCAGTTGCAGGTGCCGCAGGCCGCAGCTTCTGGCCAGAGGAGTCTCATCGTCGCTCCTCTTCCTGGACATCCTGTGGCGCCTTGCAAATGCACTGGTGGATGGCATTCTTGGTCTGCCCTCCGTCTGATCGGCAGACCGAGTGTTGACCATGTAGTCCAGGAGCGAGAATCCCAGGACCAGGAGTAACAGGCAAGCGGGATTGAACTGTATGAACGACAGAGGACCTTCTTCCATGGTGATGCGTTGCGTGTGTTGACAGCTTGAAGTGCGAATTGCGAATGATGTGAGAGTCCCAGGACGCGCTGTATTTATGTGGAAACAGGTAAGTTTTAGTTGCACAGATTTCCTATTGCGCAGGTAGGATAGGGGGGTGGGGTGCATACATACCTGTCCTTCACCCCAAAGAAAGGGTCACACTTGTGTTTGTAAACAAGATCATAAAACGTAATCCCTTTGTTTTGACGCATTTCTTGGGGTAATCAAAAGGTTAAAGGATTTACACCTGTACAAATATTGAGCAAGCCATGTTGCGTGTTTAATCATGTTCAAAGGGTGTGTGGTTTTAAAGAAGTTACAAGAAAATTTAAAAGGTTTATGCATTAAATACCAAAATTCACATTATTTATACCTAAGTTTCATATTTTTGCAGCCGTATGGCATCGTTATTTCTTAAATTTGTATTATATTTTTATTTGTTTTCGTATTCTTCCCTCAGTATGAGATAAAATTGCATGAGCAATGTGCAGCTGGATACTATAAATCCCATCATTTGTAGCCATTGGTTCCTATTGGCCGAATAGAGTCCACAAACCCTTAGATTTAGCCGCAAGCTGCTTTTATAAATCAAAAAATCCCCTAGCTATAAATGCAATTAAATATTATACTTTCTAAAATATTTATTGCAAGTACCAACTCACCTCATGAGACATTATGCCCTCGCTTATTTCGTCCTTGGGCTGGCACTGATATCTTAGGCTCAACTCACAAATGATCTCGTTGAGGAAAACGTCCACAGTTCGCCCAAAAAGAATTAACGCCGCATGCATGGCAAGAGAAGTTATTCCCTGAAACATAAAAATAAGTCCCGCGTAGCAGTAGATAGTGGTGGAGATTATATAGTCCAGTCGGCAGACGAGCATCTGGACACCATAGATCCTGTTTATCCTGTGGGCCATGCGACCGCAAAGCAAATGAAGGGACCAGAGATTCTGGATCTCTTCTTCAAGCTCCCTTCCCGAACAGAGCTGTTGGTTTACAAAGTCGTAGCCCCTGGCTATTTGCCAAACGGAGGCAAAGTAAAAGTACGAGGTTAAGTTTAGGATGCTGTAGCCAAGGTTGACCAGACATGCTTTCAAAATTCCCGATTGTAAAAAGAGCAGCGATAATATTGCAACAAAATTCAAGTAAGCGGATGTAAAGGACTTCAAGTGCATCAGCATTCGCAGCTGTGGGTTCGATCTCAGTCCAGCTCGTTCCATTTTTAGAGTCAGGCGATCGGTCAAGTCGAGCAGGTCTTTTAGCAAGCTGTCCCGCTGGCATCGCGAGACCAGGATATAGGCCACAACCGCATAGTTGACCGTGTGAAGGATATACGGAACTATAAACATCTTCCCGGGCAGCCAGGGCGATATCATCAAATTACTGGCTATATCCCAAAAAACAAATGGCAAAGTACAGATGAGGACCACGTTCAGGATCACGGCATAAGCCTGGGTTATCCTCGATTGCTGGTACCTGCCATTGGTCAGTCGGAAGGACGTCATGCCAATAAGGAGCCCGTAGCCATGATGGATCTCCCCAAAAGTTAACATTTTCTAAAGCCGGCACGTATTGTACTAAACACTAAGAATCGCCGCAGTTGTATTTTCTCGTTTGAATTAAATATAAATAAGGTAATCCGTAACCGCTATCGAAGACGTGCAGAATTACCAGAATTAAATTAATAGAAAGCCGTTCTATAGGCGTTAATCTGCTGATGAAATCGACGGATTCGCTTTCAAAGGTTGTGAAAACTGCAGCGTTGCAGGGTTCGTTTCAGTTGTAGTTCGACTCCCGAGGACTGCGGATGCAATGGAGAGACTACTCGGGTTCTTTCAAGGCTACGCCCTTCTTCTCGGCTTGACCTCCTACAAAGTGGTCGATGGCAAATATCGGCAAACTTGGTTAACGCAGGCCTATGCCTTGGCCTTAAACGTGGTCATCATATCCGTCCTACCGTGTGTTTTCTGGAGAATTGCCTGGGGAATGTCGTCTGCACCCTGGCTGCCGGATATCATGCTTCTAGCTCCGTTTATTCTCTATTCGGTCAACTACGTCAACATAGTATATATTTTGACATCGCGATTCTATCGGGACAGCATGCTAATAGACCTAGTGGACCTGAGTAATGCTTTAAGCCGAAAAATGCAGCAAGCTGGAAGGCAAAGGCACCCAAGGCTTCAGAGACTCTTAAGCCTTAAAACCTTTACACTCTTCTATATGGTTGTTGCTCCACTCGTCTTAATAGTTTTTATCACCTATGAAACTCTGGATTCCTTTATTGTTACTGTTGCCTACAGCATCCTGAATGCCACCACGTACTTTTACTTTGCTTCCTTCTGGCAAATCACCAGAGGCTTTGAGTATGTCAACGAGGAAATGGATAGGCTTATCGCTTGCGGATCAAGGTTGAACTCCGAGGAGCTTAGTGATCTCTGGTCCCTCCACTCTTCTCTCAGTCGCATGGCAACCAGGATAAACAGGATCTATGGACTCCAGATGATCGTTTCACGGCTTGATTTCGTTATATACAGCATCATCTTTGGATATGTGGGCATGATTTACCTGCATGAAGGCATAACCCCTATTAAGTTTTATGCGGCCCTAATTTATTTGGTGCGAACAGCGGACTTTTTCTTGAATGATTTTATATGTGAATTAACAGTACGATATCAGAGCCATGCCAGGCACGAAATAATCGAGGGGATAATGTCCCAGGAGGTGAGTTAGCAAGCAGAATAAATATTTTAAAACCACAATTTCAAATGCAATTATAGTTATGTGATTATCTGATTTATGAGACCAGCCTGCGCTTAAATTTAAAGGTCTGTGGACTCTATATGGCAAATAAAACCCATTGGCTTCGAACGATGGAAGTCGTAGTGTCTAACTCTATGCTGCTCCTGCAATTCTATCTGATTCTCAGTAAAGGTGTTGTGGAAGATGGATTAGAAAAATTCTCTTGGTAAAGTCGTATTGTATGAATATTATATTTATTTGAAATTATATCTATTGATGGCTCAAAAGTTGTTAATGTATTGATAATTTTCTTCCTTCAAATGAAAACTCGGCTTGCTTCGGGAGGCAGCCACTCCCCAGGGAATTCCATCGATGTCCGACTACGGTTTCAATTAACGCAGATTTTGATCTGTCTATAAAATAAACACTTGGCTTAATTGGTCCTCGCAAAGCCATCGGCTTCAGTTGCAGTGCGAAGCTCCTGGAGGTCGGTTCACTTCAAGGATGTCACTCCGGCGGGCCGCTCTGATATATAATCGATACGTCATGGTCATCGGCATGACCTCGTACCTTGCCGTCGGCGGAGAATTCAAGCAAACGTGGATAACCCAGGCGTACGCCCTGGTAATCAACGCCTTTACCTTGGCCCTGCTGCCGAAGGCTCTATGGGAAGCGTCCCAGAATATGACAATGGTCGGGTGGCTGCCACCGTTTATGTGGATAATTCCCTACGTTCAGAACTCGATAAGCTATGCTGTGATTGCCTATACCTTGATTTCAAGATGCTATCGAGACGCCATGCTGTTGGACCTGGAACTTGTTATAAAGCAATTGAACCGCGAGATGTCGCGAACGGGAAAGCAGATGAACTCGAAGTTGCAAAGGATATTTTTACTGAAAACCTTTGCCTTGACGTTTTTGTGTTGCGCCTACATAATGGCCATATTTGTTTGGCGATGGGGGAATTCCTGGATGTATATAATGAAGACATTGCTAATTAGCATGTCTTTCAACATCCTCATTGCCAGCACCTATTTCTACTTTGTGTCCCTCTGGCAAATAGCCCGGGGCTACGACTTTGTAAAGCAGAGATTGGAGGAGATTACCTCCGCCGAGTGGGATGACTTGAAGGAACAAGCTGAGGAACTTCGGAGCCTCTGGGCTCTGCATGCAAATCTCAGCCGGACAGCCCAACGCATAAACCGGCACTATGGACCACAAATGCTCGCCTCGCGTTTCGATCACTTTATTTTCTCGATTATGAACGGATATATGGGCACGATCTACGCACACCGCCCAGGTGGTTCATCCCTTGAGAAGGTCTACGGATTCTTCCTCTACATAATACGAAGCCTGGACTTTTTTCTCAACGACTATATTTGCGATTTGATGACTCAATACCAGAGCGAGCCCAAGAGCACCCTAACCGAGGGCCACATGTCCAAGGAGGTGAATTTGAGGGGAATTAAAAGATCTTTGTTTTAAAGTAAACTTTAAATTTCAGCTCAGTTCTTACGTGATCTATGAACACAGCATCAGGCTTAACTTGCTGGTCTGCGGACTGTATCCGGCCAATAGGAATAGATGGCTGCACATGGTCATTTCCATCATTGTCCATTCTATCTTGCTGCTGCAATTTCATATGGTTATGAACAAGAGATAGGGTTTTAATTTCTTACATCGTTTCTTAATAATATTAATAATAATGTAAACAATACTTAAGTTTAGTTACAAAATATATACCACCAGACCACTTAGGAATATTAAGAGATAGAAGCGACATTTTAAGACGTTTTTTAAACCAAGAAATCCAGATCTTGGTTGGATTGTGTCACATATCCTTTGGTATACATGCACTTCAACTGTTGGAGTGACTTTACATTTGATAATTATAATGTAGCAGCCAGTGATTAAAAGAAACCAGTATCCGTAAGTCAGTTGCAGTTGCAGTTCCTTGAAATCGGTTATAAAATGAAGAAACTACTGGCCCTCTGTCATGTCTACGTCCTACTCATCGGCTTGACCTCCTACAAACTTGTAAATGGCAGATTTCGGCAAACTAGGACGACTCAGATTTACGCGTGGACTGTAAACATTATTCTATTGGCAGTGCTGCCCTATTGTCTTTGGATTGCTTCCGTTCATGCCTCATCGCTCGACGAAGTGCCACGTCTCACAAAATCGGCACCCTTCGCCCTTAATGCAATCAACTATGCAATTATTCTCTACACTGTGGCCTCTCGGAGTTGCAGGGACCGAATGCTTTTGGAGATACAAAAAATCACCATTCAATTGGATCGTGCCAGGACCAGATGTGGAATAAAATGGAGCCTAAAGCTACAGAAAGTGCTCTACCTGAAGATCTTTATAGTGCTCTACCTAACACTGGCAAATACTTTGCTGCCTCTTGTGTTTGACTTTAAGAAGAGCTTAAGTCTGGCATCTGTTTTTCTTAACTTTGGGTACATCACCTTGGTAGGATCCTCGTTTTGCTACTTTATGTCGTTCTGGCACATTGCCCAAGGCTATGATTTCATCAACCAGAGCATAGAAGAGCTCATCACGGATCTGAGACCGCACTCAGTTTCTCGAATGTGGAAAATGCACATCAGTCTCAGTCGAACAGCGCGAAGGATAAATGGATATTTCGGGACTCAGATGCTGGCTTTAAGGTTTTACCACTGCTTATTCAGTGTGATAGATTTCTACGTGGTTGTGCTCTTCTTGGGTAAGGAGAGGACTCCCTGGTATTTCTTTTATTTTGGAGCTTTCCTGCACCTGATACGCATGCTGGACTTTTTCCTCAACGACTACATACTTGATTTGACCGTCGAATATCACAGTATGCGCAAGGACTCAATTACCGAGGGCACCATGTCCAAAGAGGTGGTATTTGAATGAGCTAAAAATATGTACACATATTAAAGTTTGTCTTCATTTACAGTTGAATGCTTTTATCCTCTACGAAAAAAGTATGAAGCTCGATTTAATGGTCTGCGGACTGTTCAAAGCAAACAGGAGGAACTGGCTGCTAATGGCGGAAGGCATTTTGTGCTACTTCATTGTGTTACTGCAGTTCCGCCTCACTTATAATTGAGTAATATCATGCACAATCCCATAGAAGCTATATTTAAGCGAATCTATCTGTCTGTTTGTTGTAAATCTTGAACACACCTCTCTCATAGATAAAAGCACTTTAATTCATTACCAAAGCCTAATGACCTCAGTTGAGCTCCCAAGCTCGTCGCAAAAGGACGTGGACGTACGTGGCCATGATTAACTCGCTGGTGAACTTGTATTTCAGCTATTCGCTGGCTATTGGGATAACCTCGCACCGCTTCGTCAAGCAGAGGTTCCGTAGTTCCATATTTTCGCGATACTATGCTCTGATCGCGAATATCCTGACCCTAACACTGCTGCCCCTGGTTATGTGGCACACACGGGCTGTTTTTCAGGCCAAGGGCCACTTTCCACAACTCATCCTAATCACGTACAATGTGAGGTACCTGGTGACCTACAGTGTCATCGTATATACGATTCTATCGCGAGGATTTCGGGACACGGCCTTCAAGGAAATGGAGCCATTGCTGCTGAAGCTAACCAGAGAAGAGGAGCGATGTGGGCGCCAAGGTGTTAGACGATCTCTGAATATTCTGCTGTATACAAAGTTCTTTACGGTAGTCTGGTTGTGCCTCACGGATACCTTTTTCATGTTTTACTCGATTGAGGCCTTAAACTTTTTGATGATAGCCAGATTTGTTTTCCTGAGCAATGGCAACAATGTGTTGCTGATGGTGCCAATGGGCTACTTTCTCGGCCTGTGGCACATTGCCCGGGGCCTGGATTTCGTGAATCAACGCTTGGATGCTATTGTAACATCGTCGGCAAGATCGCCTCGGGACCTGGAGGAGCTGCAGCACCTGTGGTCACTACACTCGGCTTTGACCAAGACAGCCATCAATATAAACAAGATCTACGGCCCCCAGATGTTGGCCTCTCGCTTCGACAACTTTATAATAGGTGTAATCCAAGCGTACTGGGGTGCCTTCTTCTCCTTTAGCATATCGACACCAATTTTCTGGTTGATCTACGGCACCATTGGCTATCACATGCGATCTCTGGACTACTATCTCATTGACCACATGTGCGATGTGATTGTGGAGTACCAGAGCGCGGCTAGGCATGCCTGGAGCGAGCATCGCTGGTCGAAGGAGGTATTTAGATGTGACTTGAAGATCATTAAAATAGTAGTAATTCCTAAAAATTTAAATATATATTTAGATAAGTGCCTTGGTGACCTATTCCAACAGCTTGAAGCTGGAGCTCTGGACCTGTGGACTGTATCAACCGAATCGAAGTCTGTGGTTCGACATGATCACCAGTGTGTGGTATTATATCTTAATGCTGCTGCAGTTTCATCTGGTTATGGGAAATTTTAGGATATAGTTGTAGCAAACAATATTGTAATATATTAATCAGAGCTCCGTTTCGCTCAAAGTCCAAGAAATACCGGTTGCCAGCAGTCCAAATTTAAACCGGAATCGAAGCTTATTGTGCTTTCACCTCTCTGTCTGTTTCTTGTCTACTTAAATGGACATTAAAAATGTCAACTTGCATTGCCTAATTGCTACACTTTGTGGGTAATCGCAGACAGATTGATTTAGCTTAATCTGCCATTAGAATGCCCTGCAACTATTGTGTATTCCTTAATCATTTCCTGTTCGTCTGCCAAGAATTTATTACAACGATTTCAATGCTCACGTTTGAACCCTGCGCTTACGGGCCCGATATATGTGCGTTTGGATGAATGGCAACAAAACAAGGCTACGTTCTGGCAGGAGCCAATAATTTTCTATTCGATAATTTCCAAATGAATGCGTTCAGCAAATAAATTCTGCTTTGACAGCACTCGCAGTTGAAATTTAAAACGAAATCACGTTTTGCTGTTGCATACTTTTTGGCGTATGCACATCTGCTCTACGTTGTACGTGATGAAAGTTGTGTCATAAACACACACACACACACACAGGCAGGCATTCTTAGTTGGAAAATTGTGGAACTGGCGGCAGGTGAAAGGGTCGAGAGAGAGGGAGAGTTAAGGGAGGCATAAATAAAATGAAAAATAAAATAAATCATAACATAATTTTTGCAATAAATCCAGTTTTTACCAAAAAATAAAAGCTGAATGCTGAATGCAAATCTAATTCCTTTCGCCCAAGTTTTTGCACTATTCTATTTTGCGGTTTCTACAATTTATAAGCGAGTTATGCAATTTCCCCGTTGCAATCGGCTTAAAAGTAAATCCTATTTGCAAAATAAAAAAATAACACGTTTCAAACGTACTTTAAACATCTATTTTTGTATTTTTAATTTAGGGGATTCCCTAAATGTTTATGTATATTAAAAGCTTTACAAATTTAACTTGAAATAAGTAGCATAAATATTTGTTTTCATTCATTTCATGTTTATAAATAAATGCTAATATTCTCATTAAATTATCAAACCTGAAAATAATCAAGTGATAATTATATTTCTCTCTTAAACCTTGAGGCATTTTCCCCCGACGGAAAATCAGTGCTGTAAATATATTAACATGATTTCAATTCGCATCGGGACACGTCAACGCAATTATGTTGGATAACAAGAGTCAAGATTTATTGTGTCCGCCGAATTCGAGGAGCAAACATCTATATATATGTATGTACATACGCACACGTAACGGATGCGTCGGCTGTACGCCCATTGCCGGCATGGAGGTGGGTGTGTCCCGCCGCTTGACAATTGTCAAAATCATCGCCATAACTCACGTGTTGCCAGCAGCAGAAACAAATGCATCGGGCATCGATGGAAGAGGAGGGGGCGGGCGCCGGGCATCGCCGACAATTTCAATTGAAGCAGATTTGCTCAAAATGCAAATTACGCCATGATTTACATTCCGATTGACATATTTTAGGCGAACAGTTTGCACTCCATTGGCATTGCCGCCTCGTCCTTCCTCGTCCCACTCTTGGTAACGCCCTTTACGTGTTGCCAAAAAGAATCCTTGATTTAGTCATCCGGCGACTGACGACTGGCTGACTGGCAGGATGTAAATTGCCTGGGATTAGACAATTGTTGGATTTTTCAGGGGGGCGGAAAAGGAACCCCCTTTGAATCGAGAAAAAGAGTTATTCGTAAGGGATTTGATGTATTAATTCAATCAAGTCAAGGTATTCAAGGAATAAAATCATAAATATCCTACTTTTTCATTTAGTTTTATATTAAAAAAAATTGTAAATTAAGGAATCCTATTATAGGGCTAATTTTTCATATCAAAATCTCCTCGAAGGATGTCCTTTGTCTGATATAATCTCTAGAGAAACCACAGAACTTTTACAGAAACGCCAATAAAATTCTTATTTATATGGGAACCTAGCTATGTCATTACTGACGGACACATATCCTGAGCCAGGTCCTCTGGCTTTGCCAGGCATCATAAAACTGCTGAGAGGACGTAAACGCGTTATTATATTATGCCTTTGAAAGCCCATGACTTGCAGGCGCCTCCATGAATGGAAAGGCCAATGGAGGAGCATGCACACGACATGGAGAGGACACAATGGATGAACATCAATGCCAGAGCCGCGACATTGAATGGCCAGTGGCAGGAGCTGGGACAGGCTCGCTCGCGACCATCAATGCAACTTTGAGTCAACGTCAACAGCGGCGAAAGAAGCTATTCAGCTTAACTTGCATTCTCGGGTCCTGCTGCCGAAGGACTTACATAAATTCAAAAAATAACAATATGAGGATAAGATGTCCTCCAGATGTGTGAGTGCGACCAAAAGTCAGAGGAGAGCTAAGGACAACTTAAGATGCCGGGGCAAAAAAAGTTTTTAATGATGCCGCAAAGTCGTTCACCCAAGTTCGATGCACATTCACAGGCTTTGACCCGGCTATGGCGTCCTTCGAGGACGAAGACATCGTCGAAGACTGCTGGCTGCATTGATTTACTTGCGGCTCAGGGGGAAATGTATGCCACAGCTGTGGCGAAACCAAATTTTTGGGGCCAAGTGAAAGTTCATTTTGGGCTGCAAAGTTTTCTGCCTGCCCCCGCAAGATGTTGGCATTTTTCCAGCTGCAAAAGTTAAATTTATCCCATACTTTGACCTTTTAAGCAGGGAATTTCTTAAAAAATTAAAAACATTTATAACTTGAATCGCATATCATTGGGTTCACAGTGAGCTTGGTCCAGTCATAAACAAAACACATAGAGTTTTTTTTGAGTCACAATCTAGTTTATTTTAAATTAAAAATAGTTTAGGATTATTTAAGTAAATCTTGTTGAAACTTTTTATCCATAGAAGCCACCATAGCCACCATAGCCTCCGTTAGAGACAGCCGACGCGCTTGCTTGTGCAGTGGCGGATGAGCCGCCAAAACCGCCGCCGCGGTTAAAACCGTAGCCAGGATATCCGCCACCGAAGCCGCCGGGATATCCTCCGTAGCCGCCGCCGAAGCCCGGAAATCCACCGCCATAGTACTGAGGAGCGGGCACCGCCTCCAGGACACTGAGGAGTCCGAAAATCACAAAGACGAACACGACGACGGCAGCACGCATCTTGGATGTTGGTTTATACTCTAGATCGGTACTTTTGAAACTGTGGATCACTTTCGCAGCGGCTGCCCGCTTTATAAACGGATTTCGGTGCGTGGTTCAACAACCTGCTCGTCTGGTTCTGGAGGCGGTGTCAGGTGGTGCTCCATTCTCTCCAATTAATCCAAGCCATCGAAATGACACAATTCGCGGCGAAAACAAAACAAACCAAAACAAAATATCGATGACCATCCCCTCCGGGGAGACCAGTTTTCTCGCAGATTTGGGGGTTAACCTTTTCGCCAACTCACGAGCTTAATGTGGGATTTTGGGAATCACTCGCGCCGCTCGCATATTAGCATAAAGGCAAATAAAATAAAATATAAAACCAGCCACAGAAAATGTGTGTTGTATAATTATATACATAGGTATGAAATTTCGCCGGGGCTTTGTTTTTGGCGGTTATCACACATTCGCTTAGTCACACGCACACTTTGTATTTTATAATATATATATAATTTATAACACATTATGCTAATCAAGCCTGTCATTAATGGGTTTTCTATTCAATTCGCGGCTCTCGGGCCAAATTGATTGTCTGTTTTGAAAATACCCTCAAATGTTTTTCCATTTTGTTTTGTTTTCCATTATGTTACACATGTCAATGGGTGGCTTGTTCTTTTGCGTTTTATTTTAAATTATTGCGTTCTGGGATTCCCTCTACTTAAAGCTGTCTGTCAGAGTTACTTGAATAATTTCGAATTAAACTTAAGTGTAACATTATACATTTTGGCGTCAATAACCTGACCTTGATTTAAAGTGCTGATCATCAAATTTTTTATGGTTTTGACTTGTGACTTAACCTAATCTTCTATTATTACAGAAAATTTTGTTAATTTTATGTCTATCTCTAAAGAGCTTATTTAAATTATTAACCACTATTTATGTTCTATGCTTTTTCTATTGGCCTTTGTATTGGCCAATTTGTTGTTGAATCCGTAGGTTGAAAACCTTTGTAAACAAACACAATTGTCTCTCAAATCGAGGGAATAGAATAGACATTGTCATTCTGGTTCTGCAGGTCTGTTGTCGTCGTTCGGACAAACAGGTTGCCTGTGAGTCAAATATTCATAATTCTAGACAGCAAACAAATATACAATTTATTAAAAAATAATTTAAAAAAATCTTCCGCTTGTAGCCGTGAGAAATGCCACTGCCAAATCAGTTTAAGGACCCCCTTGAAATTTATCTGTTTGGGCGAGGTGCCAGCGCAGCTTTGCAAGAAGCACAAGTCCCTGGTGGATCCTACAGCATCTTCCAGTTGGAGAGTCAGAAGAGTTCGAATTGTCAAGAGATCTAAAAACAACAAATCCAGTATTCTTTTGCTTCTACATTTTTAGATTGTTCAAAAATGAAAACTGCCTAAAAATTAGTATATAATACATATATGAATTTTTGTATTAATTTCTACGAGAAAATGTAGGTTTAAGAGAACAATTTCCTCAAAGGATACTGATGTTCTAATGTCTAAGAAGTTCTCAATTTAAATCCCAACTATAATGTAATCAAATTGTCTGTTTTATGATCTTTTCCATCTCCATTTCATTGGCGCCTTCCCTCTTTTTATGATCCATGTGATGTATCTATCATAATGTGACATATTTTGACAGCTCTCAAACCCTGAACGCTGACAGTACACAAATCTTTTCCTGTGTCGGCAGGGAACTTAAGAAGAAGCTGTCACCGGGATCGCATCCTCTGCGATCGCATCGCATGGCATCGCATTTCCCTTTCATCTGACAATGTTGCCCTTGTCATCTTTATGCCACATATGATGTGTGGGGACTTGGAACATGCCACGCATCTGCGTGGAGCCCTCGTTCATTAGGCGTCCCTTATAAATAATTGCTTTTTAAGAGAGCCAGAAATTATCACCTAATTATAGAGCTTGATGACGGGGGGGATTCCAACTGTCGCTCTCTTTTTTATACATTCAGTGGAGGTTGAGGGTGTGGTTTGTTTAATATAATTAATTAGTAATTGCAAATGTTGAACCAACAAATATAACAAAATTTATAGTCTGTGAAAATATTAGCTTAGATTCATTTAGAATTGATTTAAACAGGATTAGTGTTTTGGAAAAATTTAAATAAACTTGGTTTTCGTTGTTCATTCACTTCTCAGCTGCTTAGTTACTTCTCTTATAATAAAATCCTTTTACATATTGCTTTTACCCCCCATAAAGTTAAAAACAAAAGCATAAAAGTGTGCCACTGATTAATATTAACTGCCCCATTCAAACAATTCCTCTCTTAGGTAAAACATCCCTGGGAAAAATGTGGAAATACACACTCACATAGCTCACATAAGGACCTCGTTTGCTCTGGCATTTCCGTTTGCCATTTGATTTGACAGGACGCGATGCGATGCGTGTGTGTGTGTGCCTCGTCTCCTGTTGTTTGGCCCATAAATTTGTATTTCGCTTTCGAGGACTCCTGCAACATGTTCGCCTGTCAGCAAAAATGTCGTCCTACGCCCGGCAAACAATTTGCCGCATCGCAGCAGGAGCAGAAGCAGAAAGCAGGAACCGGAAAAGGGACAAAACGCATTTCTCCAATGCTTTCGCTTCTCTGTGTTCTGCTTTTCAAACATTATTGCAATTTCGTAAATATTGTAAAAATGTTTTACGCTCGGAGCGGCAACGCTTTATGCAAATTAGCTGCACAAACCGTTCCACATTCCGAACGTTAATTTGCATTTCGCATTCGTTCCCAGCTTGTTTGGCTCTGTCATGTGTGCTGGCTGGCTGGCCTGCGGATAAAAGGGAATTTTTATTTGCATTTAAATATATTACATACTTGTTAACCTTTTCTCAAGTGGATGGTATCCTACTATCTATCTGTTGGCTGGTAGTTTGGGGGAGGAATGCTCCCCCGTCTCTTAGCTCTCCCTTGACTTTTGGAAATGCGTTTGAGAGTGCACTGCTCACATAGCTATTGTGTGCTACTAACGGGCGAGCAGCAATCTGTACATTTAATTGCCATGGAAAACCGAGATTTCCACAATCTTAATCTACTTTGATTGCGGCTTCGCTTTTGCCAACGTTTTTGTGGCTAGGCAAAAGTTTTCCCTCACTGTTTGTGTATGTGTCTTCGACTTCGACTTCGTCTTCGTCTCCTCTCGCCCGTTTGTTTATTTGTTTTGACTTTAATTAAGTTTTATTATACAAATTAACACATGCGGGTGAAAAAACACTTACACATGTGTAAACTCCTGGCATACGGATGGGAACCCTTGAGCTGTGTGTATGCGCGCGGTGATATGAATTTTTAATTAAATCATATTACTAAGTAAATAATTAAATAAGCCATGTCAATTTCATACGCCACTGACAGTTTAATAAATGGAAAACTTTTGCATATCGGGAAGGAGATAAGAGCTAATTGCTTGTAGCTCACAAGATGATGAATTCAATCAAGAATTTGTACTGAGGAGAATAAGGTTGGTTGGGGTTTAAATTGGTTTAAACTTCGCTGGATTTGAAATGGAGAGAGGGTACATGGTAGCTGAATTATAAGTTAAATAATTTAATTTAGATTATTTCTTGAAAATATAATATTCCAAGGCTCTCCTTCATGTATCATAACTCATTGCAAAATGATTTACTAGAAGCTTTAATCTTTCTTATTAATTTAGAGGAAATTATCTAAGGTGCTCTTAATAGCTGATTAAATGCTTAATGTATAGTTATATAACTCCACATATATCATATTCTTACTACTAAAAACCCAACTATTAATATAATTAATTAATCCCCAATCTAAGCATAAATCCCCAAGATATGTTCTCTTATTTTATTATTTATTTGGCTTGGCATCCTTCCATCTCATTAAGAATCGTATAAATATAAATATTAGTCAGGTAGAGAGGCGAGTGAATATATTAGTCTTAATACATTTTTAAGCATTAATGCAATTTGGCTAATTGAAATACATATGCATGTGTATTTGTAAACCTCGTGGGGCCCATTAAAAGGATGATAGCCATCAGAGCGGCGGATAGGCGGCGTTCTTCGCATAGTTGGCCGCCACACAGTAGTTGGTGGCTGCTCCAAAGAACGCCGAGCCGCAGAGCCCGTTGCCGGTGGAAGGATTCGTCCCGAATCCCCCATAGCAGTTCGTATAGTTCTGGCACGAGCGCAGCTCCAGTGGCCCGAAATTCAGGGCGTAGGCCCCGTGAGGAGGAGGCGGTGGCGGCGGCGGCACAGCCGTCGGATGATGGGGCAGATTCGCATATTTGTGCATATTATTGCTAATGGGCGCCGGCACCAGCTGAGGAGCTGTGTCCAGCAGGGGCCGCGAGCCCACGCTCCGCTCGTTCCGTCGGAATTTGGCACGCCGGTTCTGGAACCAGACCTGGAAACGGGGCGTAGAAGTAATTGATAAAGGAATTAGCCCGGGTTCAAGTATGCAAATTGCCCCTAATTTTGAGCATGTTCTCTATTCCAGTGATTTACGGGCCTCACTCAAGATTAGCCTTCGATCTGGGAGTTATAGGGCGTGAATAATTCAGGGGAGAGTCAAGGATACATATTTATTCAAGTCACTTTATTCATTGCTTTATTTTCTTTAACCAGTAAATAATTTATTTTTAATAGAGCCAAAAAGTAAAGCTTATAACAATGGATTTTGCAGCTTAAACATGTTTTCTTTTGTTGACTTTCCCAATAATTAAATCCATTATTTAGCATGTAACATGTCCCTGATATTATCAGCAATGAAAATCATGTATTTTGTTCAATTCAACTTTGAAGGAAAAAAAGTCATCCAAGTGACCTAATTTCGCCAAACTAACAAACTATCTCTGACTTGTTGCGAAATTCAAGCACCAAAAATCGATGGGCAACGAAACTCACCTGAACTCTCGCCTCGCTCAGATGCACCTTGGTGGCCAGCTCCTCGCGAACGAAGGCATCCGGATAGTGCGTCCGTTCGAACACCTTCTCCAGGGCCGTCAATTGGGCGGAGCTGAAGGTGGTGCGATTGCGTCGCGGTTTCCTTGAGTGGCCCACTGAGATACCAGCCCCTCCAGCTCCAGCTCCTGTTCCTGCTCCACTTCCTCCTGCGCCAACGGGGCCTGCAATCAGGGAGCCATTAAATAAGGAATTTTCACTTTTAGTTTCGTAGTAACGAATGCAAAATCTCTTTGACAGTGGCCAGCGGGAAGGGTGCTCGTAAATAATCGATAAGTGCCAACGGATATCAATTAATTTGGCAGCAGCCTCTAGGAAATTTCGTTACTTTTATGGGACATAAGACATAAAATTTTGCATTCCGTTTGAAGATATCCCATCCTGCGCTCGGTTCGGCGGGGCGCAGGTCATAAACAAATGGCATAAACCATAAAATATCTTTTGACGACATCGGCGGACAGCTGTCTACTAATTTCGGAGCCAACACACATTTACGATCTATTAATTAAAGTGAAATTGTGACATTAAGCGGCCATAAGCGCGAGCTCTTTCCCTGTCTTTGTTCTCGGCTACCGTTAATTGATTTTCCATAGAATTTACGTTTGGAAAAAGTTTTACCAAAAATAATTAGAAGATATATCTTTGAAAATGCGCCTAAAATGAAGGAATTAAGTTGAATTTAAAAGAAATTCGGGTTTATTTTCCCTAGGTAATCATTTAGTGAAAAGGAGAAAGCTTAAAATAATACTTTACTAGAATCTATTTGTTTATTATATTTTCTAGAAGATAACCTTTTTATCTGAGCAAATTCAAATTTATTTAAATTTTTACTAACTTAAGAATGGAAATCTAGGAAACCCTTGCATATATATCTCTTGAATATATACCGATAAATAGCATTTTCCGATTTCTCCCGGTTTTCCCATCTTGTTTGGGAATTTCTTGGCTCAGCTTCAGGGTGGCCAGCGCCGTGACTAGCCCTATCAACATCAGATATCCTCCTACCCACGCCATTTGTCTCAATTTGTCAGCCGAGCTGTCCACGAACTTGGGAACTGCATCGTCGTAGATCAGCTCGAAGTAAACACACACGCAAGAAAAAAAAAGGGAAGCCAGAGCAACTGCAGTGGCGATGTCCCCGGGGATTCGCGGAGGCCGTTTAGGGAGTGAGTGAAGGGAAGATCTTTAATTTGAATTGCCGAACGAGCGATAAAAAACAGTTGCAGCTTAATAAAAAACCAACAAATCGAAAGGGAAACCTCAATCAGATTTGTGCAGCGGCAGCCGCAAGGGGTGAAGGTTTTCCGATTTTTTTTAGGGTGGGGCTACACTGGGAGAAAGGTGTAGGCAATGTCATGAAGTAGAATAAAAATATAGATGTTATATTTAAAATTTATGCAAGAGCACAAGGCATCAAAGAGCAGCCTCCTCTCTAGTAGTATTTTCTTATAGAGTGCATCTAGAGCAAAGTTTCTTTTTCCCTATTGCTTATGCATTTCAGGCAAAGCGTAGGAGTGATACGAGAGGGAGGAAAAGCCTTGTAGAGAGCGAAGCTTACTTTGAGGACTTTGAGGGATCCTTTGAACCTTATTTTATACTTGTAATTGCTATTATAGACTCTGTTTATTTAAAAAAAAAATATAGTTATCGGTTCCAGCCTAGATTTCCCCTCAGTGTCTCGATGCAACTGGCACATGTTGCAATCCAATGGAGCGAACGAAAATAAACAGGGCTAGGAGGGACCGACGCAGGAGGAGGAGGGCTGCAGTGCGTGTGCTGCGTCTGGGACTGGTTACAGCGGGACTGGCGTTTTATATGCTCCACTTGGAAATTATAGTCGTGGTAGCGCAGCCACTCGCTAGCAGCTACCTCGGATGCTTCAAAGGCATGCGGCCACTGAGGGAATATCATGTCAGCTTTGATTACGTTTTGTCATGTTGACAATGTTGAAGTGTTGTCGGCTCGGAAATGTTTCCTCTGCCACGGCGAACCAACAAGAAAAAAAAACGAATAAAAAATAAAGAAAACTAGCAGCGACACGGAGCGAGAAAGGAATCGTAAGAGTTTCACGGATTTTTCCGTTTTTTCGGCTAGGATCTGGCAGCGAATTATGCTGAGGCTGACAACCAGTAGCAATATGTTGACAGTTGCCTCTCTCTGTCCCGTTTTGGGTTAAATTTTGTGGGCGCAGAGGGGTTCGAAGGGGGTTAAGCCGCAACCGCAACAGGAAAAATGCACGGAGATGGCATTGCACCGGCAACGAGCGAATGTCGCCCACATCTGGCACCTAATTGTCATCCATGAGTTACCTCACTGCCATATCTCTGCTGTATATACATGTATCTGTATATGCCTACTTATTTATGTGTAATGATATAGATATATACGCATGATTATGCAGTTGTGCGAATAATGTCATAAATTCTCTCGGCTCTCGCTTATATCTCATCTTGAATTTATCATTTATGAATTAGGCCACAGGCGCGGCAAGGCACGGCACGGCACGGCACTTTCGCCTAAACCTCACTGAATCTTTGTCTTAGTCTCCGTTTCAGTTGGGAATATTGCATAAGCACTGGCCTATCTGAACTCCTTGGGCATTAGGCATTCTGCTGCACCCACACTTGGGGAGGATATATCAGAGGGAATTATGCCAATTGATAGGCTTTTAAAGTTTAAATGAGTCAAGTTGCGCTAAGATTAAAGCTAAAGGTACTTCAAAAATTAATAATTGTAGTGGGATTTTATTAATTTACGCACTTGTAAAGATGAGTTTCAATTAAGATTTTCTCGACAAAAAAAATGGAAGGTAAAAGAATGAAAAATAAAATCAAAAAACACATTAATCTGTTATCTGTATTCACTTCAAAACTGAAGCAATTAACACCTTTATTATGTACAAATTTCCTGCTTTGTATTTATTTTTTATTTATTTTATATATATTTTATATATATTTTATTATTCCAATCCTTTATTTTCAGCTACTCACCATAATTATTGTTGAGCTCCATGGCTAGCTTCCCCTTGGCATAGGCATCGTGCTTCATGTCTATGAGATTGTTCACGGAGAACCTGTGCATTTTGTCGAGATCTCGAGCACTCGGAGGACCTCCCTCCCGATCGTTCAGTTTATCCTCCGGCTCAAGAGTGTGTGTAGGATAACCCTCACTCTGAACCGTGAGCGAGTGCGTTGCCGTCGGACCGTAGTAAAAGTTGCCCGGATTGCCGACGGGCAGCGAATGCAATTGCTGCTGGTAATTCAACATGGCGAGGAAATCAAAACGAATAAATCGAAGGTAAATCCAGAAACACTCTCAATTCACTTGATTTTTTCGAAAATTCCGAACTAAATTCCTTAAATTTGCCAAGAAGATTGATTGAATTAATTTGTGATCTGCTCGAGTGGCACGATTGGGGGCATCCTGCCTGCCGTGTTGTGCGAACTTGGTAATTGGATTAGCACACAACACATAAACGAGTTAATTACGATAATTGTCGCGACGATACTAAACCGTGCCAAAGTCGTGTGCCCACTGAAATTAGCCTCAAAAAAATCGAAAGAGTGGCTGGCTGCGCGAGAGATCTAGAAATCGAGAACATATGGCTGCTGCTGCTGGGGCGCCTAATTATAGCCCCGACGATCGTTCATTGGCTGGCGGCGATCCTCCTCCCGGTGGCTGCTGCTGCTTGGTGGCCGACATCTTGGGGGCGTTGCCTGCTGGAAAAGTGCTTGAAATACGAGGTGAAAAGTAGCAACAAGTTTTGGGCATTTAAGTAGCAATAAATATACCAATTAGCCAGAGGGTTTGTTCTCCGCTTCCACATTGTCCTTGTCAACACACAGAGCAGGCCATGTGTGTCTCTGTGTTTCGGGGACGCAGGATATGCTCTAGTTTCTGGGGCATAAATCTTGGCACGCATACCAGCACCGCATCTAGTGTGTTGTCATCCTTCTCAGCTAATTTCCATAACCACAACATGTTGTTAATTTTTCACCGGCCAAACTGGAGCGATGGCAATCGGAAGGCTGGGCGGAACTGGTTAGTTAAGTGCATGTGTCTCTGGATCTTTGTGCCATTGTGCAGCAGCAGCAGCTGTGTTTGACTTTACCTTCGGAGGTGTTTCCACACGGTTTCATGTGCTCCTGCTCAATCAGTATGTTTCTTGTAGATGGAAGGATATGGGGACACATTTAACAGGGATCAAAGTGTAGTGGGAATAATTAGTGGGGAATTTATTTAGGAAATTGATGCATAGCTCCAATATTTGTAGGTATTTAAATTCAATTTTTCTTATGGAATATAAGTTGTATATATTTTTAATGAATTCTTATTTTCCTTGTCATCTTTATATATATTATCTTAGCTAGTTTGCTTTTCGGCTGAGTAACTCTTGACCCCGTCTCCTGGCCAGACAGAGTCCTCCGTTTGTTTCCCGATTTGTTGGCCAAACTTTCTGACTTAAATCCTCCGCTTTTCCCCGACTCACTCATATGAGAACCCACATCAAGGCCTTCTTTAGACTTAACTATCCCCCAAGTTTTCCCCGAGAGGGACTGAGAGGACTTCCGCTCATTAGTTGTCCCCTTGGAAAGCTCGCTATTAATATTCTAATATTCTCCAGAGCAGAGCAGCTGGCTTACATACATTTTCCCTTCCAAATTGAGCTGTCACAAAAGTTTATCCAAACTACTTGACACTTCGCTGCCGGTTTTTGGCTACGCTTTTCCACCTGCAAGCAGGAGCAGGAGTAGGAGCCGGAGAAGGAGAAGGAGCACCCTCGTCCAGTTCGCTTCTAGTAAATTATCTCACGTTTTCGTGTGCGAAAAGTTCTTGAGGAATGTTGCGGTGTGTATTTTTAATAAAACTTCAAAGTTTCCCTACTTGCCACGCTTTACTATGTCGTCCCGCAACCGTTTTTCTTCATCTCTAGCTCAATTTTCCTTCCGTTTTCGGGGTTTTCCCTCTGTTTTATTTTAGTTTTTCAACCGAGCTCTTGGAATTCTTTGTCACGAAACATTTCTCGCGTGCTGCTGCTGGCTCTGCTGGTGATGTTGCCAGTGTTTTGTGGGTGTTATCCATGTAATATGGTTACCCAGACAAACTTTAGCCGGCGAGAAATTCTTCTACCAAGTCAGAATTCGAGGAGACAGTTTTAATGCTGTCAGATAGCGGCGAAGTAAGTAAACTTGTCAGGCTCCGCCTCCCCCCAAGAGATAGGGGTGGCCAAAATCGAATATTATGTGGGAAAATAACGGGATGCGCAGGTAATGCCGATTATTATGTGAGACAGGTATTCCATAATGCTCTTGGGTTGGCATTTTCATTTTACAAAAGGGAGTCGTGTGTTTGACGAGGTATTTATTATAAAATTATACCAAACATTTAATAAAATTTATACACTAATAAATATTTACTAAAAAATGATTCCAAATATATAATTAAATTCGTAAACTAATAAATTATTTTCTTCTATTTACTATTTAATTTTACAAAAGGGAGTAAAGTGTTTGACAAGGTATTTATTATAAAATTAAACTAAACATTTAATACAATTCTTATAATAATAAGAATATTTTCTTCTAAACTACTTTCTTTTGAAATTATATTTTAAATTTCACCATAATTATAATTTTCAGCCAACACGTACATTTGACCAATATCAGAGTAATATTTAACTTAAAACAAGCAATCCTTTTATCATTTAAGAACCTCTCGCCACCACACAAGGAAAATTATCAATCTATAAGCCCGGAACCTGAGATGTGCAATCATCATCAATCTTTGGCAGTCGCTAAACCAGTTTGACAGTTTTTCTAGTTTCCCGGCACACACACACACAATCTTTTAACAATTTCAATTTCCTTTGAGCAACTCAAAAGCGGGGATTTGTGGGGCAGGAGCTCCCCTTTGAAGTTCATGTTGTTTGTCAAGAAAATGAATTTCACTTGACGGCGATTATGTGGCAAGCATTTAAACTGTTTTCGTTCAATTTGTTGTTGTTGTTACTTGCGCGAAAGTTTTGTAAAACATTTCCGATGTTTCAGAATATTACCGAACCAAAGCGGAACCGCAGCAGCGGCAGCAGTAGAGGAACAGAACCTGCACCAAAGGAGCAGCAGGCGGCAGTGTCTAAGCCCCAAAATGCCATACACGAATGGCACACGCTCCTGACAGGGCCAGAGGCAGGACGGGAGGAGGGTGCAAAAGTTTTGCCTAAATCACTTAACAGAAAACAAGTGTTGGCATGTGCCCTGCGCCCCGCCGGACTTCCTGCCTGCCAGGCAGCCCCCTTTTTTGGAGTAGTATCCCGCTCTTGTCATCCGCCCAGCACAAATATCGCAAAAGTTGCAATGGAAACTTTGGGGAATACCCAGCAAAGAGCCCAACGGGGGAAGGATTTGCCAAACCGGGATTAATGGCTCAGTATAAGGAAGGATCTAGGGGTAAGTGGCTTTTAAAATTCCTCTTTGAATCTGAAAATGAAACAAAAACTTAACTCTTAATGAAACTTAAAGAACTAAGAACTATCAGCTTAATTATTTTAAAGATTTTCTATTTTCAATTTTCGAAAAAATATCTTTTAAAATTCAAAAGATCTCAACCTTTCTCCCCCTTTACCTACTGATTTATTCAAACTACTTACTGGATATCAAATCTTCTAACCCGGACTATAACTACTATAGCCTGACTTGACTGTTGTGTTGCTGCCTTATTCACGATGTGTACGAATCAGGCAGCACAACAACAAAGTTGACGGCAAATGAAATATAATAACAAGAAGTAGTAACCGGAAGCATCAGGCCCGGCAACTTTGCTGCCTTTGCCTCCCGCTTTTCGGGGCAGTGCGTAAACAGAAAATCAATTACAAGGCTGCATATATGGGATATATGGGGAGAGGAAGGTTGACAGGCGCCCTCTGTCGGTGGCGGCGGCCTGCAGCTGTCAATGGGGCAGGTCGAAAAGGCCAATTGATGGCTTTGGAAAAGGGTTAAGACTAGAGGGATACCTTGGGAGTTGTTAGAATTTATTTCATTTCATATTCAATACACTTTATCTAAAATCCCCTATTAAATATAGTAGCATAAGTTAGATCCTAGAACTTATATACCGTATTTTAACTCACAGTGATTCTACTATTATGTTTCTGAAAGATTTCAAAGCACTGCAAGACTTTTAGAAGTTTTTAGCTCACAATCTTATCCATATTATACTTCTCTTAAGTAAAGCTTAGGCTCCTAACTTGTTCTCAGATTTAATAATAGATTTTCAGTTCCTGCTAAAAAGATCTAAATCAATTGTATAAAATAAAACTTCACATAGTCCTGCCAATATGCAAATTATAACGTGTCTCAAAACTGTTGGAAAGTTGGTCACAACCCCAGTGCACTCCGGCTCCCTTAACGGGGTATGTATGGGGTGTAGGAAAAAGTAAAAGGGGGATTTACATTAATTACGGCACGCAAAAGCTTCTTGACTTTTATTGTGACATAGGCCTGGCAACTTACCCAGCCCGCCGCACACACATATATAAAACGCATGAATATTTTATACTCCCCAGTAACCGGCAGTTTTAAAAGCCATGTTAAGAGTCTTGCCTTGACTTCGCTCTGGACCTCCTCTCGTTTCTTCTGGTCCAAATGTCCATTTAGAAACACAGTGAAGGAGGGAGCGAGGTCGGGTCAGTTGTCGGACATTTCGACATCAATTTTTCAAAAGCCCTGACCAAAGGCAGCAAAAATGTTGAGGCATTTTCGATTTTTCCTTCTTGTTTGCCTCTTAAATGGTTTGCATAATTTATGCATTTTTTATGCGCCAAAACATTTGAGTTTTGCCGAGTTCCCGAGCTCGGACATTGAATATTTATCCAGCTGAGATTGAAAGGGATTTAGAGTATCGACAGTGTGGCCTGTCAATGGTTGAACCTGCTCTATTCGGCACTTTAAGGTATTTTAATTAGCGTTTATCGGGGATCTCTCTGAAGGCCCCCCAGGGGTCCTGGTTTCGGGTTCCAGGCTACCGTTTCTATCTGTATTTATTCATCTGTACGCATTTGGTGCCGGGGAATTGGAATTTATGATGCCACGTCGGCAGACAGCATGCAACAGCATCAAAAAATCCAACCGCAGAACACGAAAAATACCACAAAATGCGGTTTTGGCCAATCCTGATGATGGGGTCATCCGAATAGGAGGCGGCTCTCCATGTGTATCTCCCTCTGAATTTATGAAAATTATCCTTCCAACTGAAGAGTGAAAATTGGTCTCTAAATGGGTAGAGAGAAGGTTGTGTTTAAAAGGTTTAAACTAAGTTTTGGGAGAGCTGAAATATATGGAGGTATAGTTCAGTTGGGTTCCTTTCAAATTATCTCTTTTTTTTTATAGATTTTCATGGATACCTTATATATTTTTATACCTTTATAGCTCCTTCTTAAAACAACATACTTAATCTTATTAAATATTCTGTGATAATTAAACTTTTGTAGGGCTTTCCGGGTCGTGTTCAGCAATTTGTTTGTGAGAAATGTCATTTTGTTGATTGAGCACATTTTCAATCGACTTCTTTTGGCTGCGTTTGTATTTTTTACAGATTTTTTTTGTCGTATTTGTAGTTGTTGCCATTCAGTGAGCTGCAAAGTCAGCAAGCATTTAAATTTCGCTCACGATTGTCTCCGGATGAGCAGTGCAGTGGAGCAGCCGGGGGGAGGCAGCCAAGAAAGAAATAACGCGAATTGAAAGTCAACGGATACGGAACGGATGTACGGGTATTCCGTACTCAGACCATAACTCCTTCGCCTGCCGCTGCTGCTGCTGCAGCTGTCAGTTGGTAGGAAAAACTGTCAGTGCAATCAGATGCAATTAGAGCTTCCGCGATGCCTTATCGCGGGAAATAAGGAAGGAGAGGCTTCTGCCAGAGAAATGGAATGGAAATGAAAATGGAAAACAGAGCGACAGGGAAAGTGATTGAGCCACTGCTCATCTTCATCGAGTCGTGGTCTTTGTCTTGGGGAAAAACTCGTTAGCCGAGAGACCTTCTTCTTGGGAAATGATGCTGCTTTGAAATGGGAAATAAATGATTAATAAAGGATAGGTTTTAATTACTTTCTATAATTCTAATTATTTGTTTTTAAATAAATTCAAAGAGTAAGCTCTACTCTCTCGCTTAAATTTATGTAAAGTATGATTGAGGTCCTTAGTCTATCGTTTGAGAAATTCCGCATCTCCCTGGGACTTGCTTCCTTCGCCTGCCCTGTCCCGACGTCAATCCAACTGCACTTGAGCTCCGCATTACATTTCTGTCGCATTAATAAAGCGCCTTCTTCAGCGTCGCGTCGGCAGACATCATTATTTTTTTAAAAATTCAGTCAATGCATAAGAATGAGTCCCATATACATACCAAAAGCCATCAATCGACCGGCAATGCGGCGGTCCAGGCCAGAAATTAATGAGTGGGCGTTGCCGGTCGGTCGCCTTGAATTCTTTAAGTTTCGACGCAGCGCCAGAGTTGTACATAAATCAAGGAAAGAAAAACTTTTTGCAGCGGCAATCCCGGGGTATATTTCATGCCAAGATTCTCTCTTTCTGCGTGCTCTTGGCCCGAAATCCACACGGCGACGGATTAGGCCAGGTCGGGATGAAATACGGTCCTGAGGCGTGAGCAGATTTCGCCACAAGCTTTATGGGCGTGGAGGACATATAAAAAGGTGTTGTTTCCCGCTCAGTCTGTTGCCTTTTATGTCCCTCTCACACCCATCTAGCAGGTGTGTGTATGTGTATATTAAAAGCCATAAAAAATTCATAAAATGCATTTCTCACACGAAACATGCAAAATACCCCGAAAAACATAAATTGTAAGGCACGTTAGAGGTATTTAGAAGGGGCTTATGGAATAATGCCGCCTGTTCTATGACGGATTATGATCTAACCCCGAACCCTAATTAAAACACTCGACTTGTAGATTTTGTTGCGAATCCATTTCGGACTCGTTTCGGGGCTTTTTATTAGGTTCCTCTCATCGGGCCCTGCTTTATCTTATTTCTTCCTGGAGGCTGATGCCCCTCCCTCACGGAAGCCATTGCGGAAACGACGTCGCACGTTCTTCAGAAAACGCATCCTTCCCGTGCCCTGAGCACGGCGTCTTTTGGCCTTCTTGGATCAGTTGAAGGAGCGGGTCTTGGCATCGGGATAGCTGCACTGGGAGCACCGGGACTTCTGGATGTGAAACGACGAGTAGCCGCAGCGGCCACACAAAGTGTGGGTCTTGTTGTGGCGCTTGCCGAAGCTGGTAGTTCCCTTGGTCATCCTTCTTCAGAGAGTTGAAGATTTCTATGGAAAGTTTAAGAAATCTGGAGGAAGACTCTTGTTCTGAGCAATGACGAAAGAAAAAGAAAATTTCTGAAGATGACAGCCAGACGCGATAAAAAGCGTTCGATTCTTTGGAAACCTATCGAAGCCTTAGGCACACGATGCAATTTAAGGTCAATAATAATAATATAAGGTGAATTTGGAACATGGGAATGGAACTACAAAAATAAATCCATTCATACTTTATTGGATTTTATTATTTTATTTACATTTATTAATTATTCAACTTTACCTAGATTAAATCATATTTTAATTTTTTTTCAAAGAATTGTAACTTTATTTTATGTAAATCCATCCATTTTCTTGCAGTTTTATTTCAAACACAGCTTAAATCAAATGTTTAAAATAAGTTCTCTCACTTTTTATTAAGAATTCAAGTTTTAGATTTTCGCAAATCACCTTTCCATCTTTGATTTACACATTCCATTTATTTTCACTAACTTTATCTCTGAGAAGCCGCAATGACATCGTCACGTAGACGACGACATTGCCAATCGCTGCGAAATTGCGCGCAAATTATATCAATCAACGGGCGTAATCATTGAAAACTTATCAATTTTTCCACCCAAAGTCAGACGGAGCCGCAGCAATCGCAGCGAGACCTTGGCAGCAATGTAAGAAAATCAAATATTTATGATATGTTTGAGCAACATTTCGCTGCTCTGCTGCCTGCGGCAAAAGTAAACTACAAATTTTGTTCCTTTTCGGCTGCATTTTTTCGTTTGCCTTGGCCTGGCATTTTGATTTATGTGCGTGGCGTTTGAAAATTCAATTTAATTTTCATTTTTTCGTGCTGCCTGTGGGATATCCTATGAATTTTTGAGGCCGATTTGCTCCTTGGCTCCTTAGCATATCCTGTAACCTATGGCGGGGCCGGAATTGTGTTAGCTGCGGCCGGATGCGGATTCTGGAGAGGCAGAGGGAAAGTGTTTATCTTATAGCACTGCACTGGGATGTCTGTGGAGAGTCCAGGCCTTGCTTCTTGGATGCTAGTTTAAGCCTGAAAGGATTTTTAGACATTTTACAAGTTTTTACCATACCATGGATTATTTTCTTAAATTAATTTAATTACAAAGACCATGATTGGGCTCTCAGTATACCTAAATGGAATAGAATGGGAATGAAAGTGTATATTTACCTTTTAAAAGAAAGTGTGTTTAATTTTAAGTTTACCACTTGGGTTCCCCCCTTATATGACTATACATGATCTGGCAAACTCTGCCACAAATAGCAACCCTGAGCATAAATTGTCAACAGGACCCGTCAGAAATTTTCGACGAACGTTTCCCCACTGAAACCCTCTCGAGTTTCTCACTGGAAAATGGAAAATGAAAACGAAGATTTGGGGGAAATCGGAGCTTGCCAGGCCATCATGGAGACCCTGTTGTGTCCGTCGCGTAAAAAGGTGGCCTGGGTTTTCTACGAACCTTTGGATGCGGACCTTTTGAGACTGCACGATTACCACGACATTGTAAAGGAACCCATGGACTTGTCCACTGTGAAACAGCGCCTGGATTTTGGTATCTATCAGACTTGCACGGAGTTTGCCAAGGACATGCGGCTGATATTCCACAATACCTATCTGTACACGCCTCCCAACCACTTGTGCCACATAATGGCCAAGAAGCTGGAGCGGATCTTCGAGGATTTGTACGCAGAGGTCCATCGGAAGTACGCTGATGGATCTGAGGCAAAAGTCGAGGCTCCCTCGAGTTCCACTTCTGTTTCAGGGGCGGCCGCAATATCCGCCTACGAAGAAAATGAGCCGTCTAGTGCTGCCGAGACCCCTTTCAGTGAGGATGCAGATTTAGTTGACTCGAGTTCGTCGGGATCCTGTAGTACCCAGGAGGATGACAGTCCCTTCACCGCCGAAGAGGACTTTGATTTGCACGCCAAGATCCAGCAAGTGGACGGAGAGGTGCTGCTCCATGTGATCCACTTGGTGCAGCGCATGGAGGGCGCTGCGTATGGCAACAAGGAACTGGAGTTTGACATCCGTCAGCTGAAGGTGCAGACAAAGCGCTCCATACAGGAGTACTTGGCTAGCAAGGGGATCACGGGAAAGAGGATGCATCACACGAAGCCCAGATACTGCTGAGACTAGGTCCTTAAAGTTCGACAGAGATCCATGAAGATAATCACGAGGAAGAGGAGATGCTAGAGTCTTATTCAGGATAAACAAACAATTGTTATTGAAACCTAATAAGCCACGATGAATGTTACCATCCTATTACAGTTTTATATATATCTGAAGACAGCCTTCTCAGTAACTTATTTTCAAGCAATATGGCAATCTGATTTATTCACCATTGATAAACCCCATTGATGTTAAAAATGTTGCATTGTTAACCCCCAGCCATTCCGAGCCAAGTGCCGGATTCTGTGTCCCCGGATAACGACGAGGAGGAGCAGTGAGCTAGTGCCAATGCATTATGCTAAAATGTCTCCGGTTCCATCCATTCGTTCGTTCGTTCGTTCGTTCGTTCGCCTGCCTGTCTGAGGAGGATGCTCTCTCCGGCAGTGCAGTGTCGTGGCCTGTTGTTCGCTGTCGGCTGCGGGATTAAATTGCGACTTATGCTAAGCGGGAAGAGGGTGATGGCAAATTGAATGGAAGCTCGTTTATATTGCTCGAGTTGCGGCAAGTATTGATGCTGTCGCTGGATTTGTCACTGTCGCTGCGATTCGCTGGTAGTAACCAGGACCAAGTTTATAAATGCCTGGCAATTGGTGGTACAAAAGGAATCCCGGCATCCAGGCAATTTCCATTACCAACTAAGGGGCACTCCCTTCCCTGCTGCCCTGGCAGTGGATGAAACGGCCATTATCGGCCATTTTCTACAGCCTCAATTACACATGCCTTTGGCAATTGGTTGTGTTTATTAATGGTCTGAAGTTCCTCAGCGAAATGCCAATATAGAGTGTCCTCTCAGACTTTCTGTTGGGTTTATTTTATGAGACTTTCTTGGCATCAGTTAATTTCTACTTCCGAACAAACATTCTGCCTGCTAGACATTTTTATTTTATTATTTAATATACTTTTTCTGTTGCAACTCCCATTGAACCAGCACAATCGAATGGGTTATTACCGAGTTAATCATGGCCATTAAAGTGCCCCTCTCCACCTTATAGAGTCCAAAGATGTAGAATTCACAAGGAGCTCGGGCCAACTGCAGCTCAAAACTGTCAAACTGTAAAGAAAAAAATCTATAAAAATAATTATAAAACAAAACTGAACCCTACTTACAGCCGCCTCCAATCTGGCATCCAATTCCTGACAGAACAAAGTGCGCTCCGCCAAAACTTCGTGTATCTTATCCACCTCATCTCTTATGAGAAATCCTATATTGACGCTTATGAAGTTATCCGCATAGAAGAACACCGTGGAGAGGGCAATGAGCAGGAGGCCCAAGTAGGTGGATCCCAGGCCAGTGGTGTTGTACAGCACAGAACAGAAGGCGTAGTAAATGGTGCCCATTGTGGAGAGGTAATAGACCAAGCTCATGCCCAGGGTTTGCACCTGAAAGAGTGTCCACATCTCAAAGAGAAGCCCCTGCAGTTTGGCTTGCCTTTGGGCCAGAAGCTCAAGTTCGTCGGCAAGGGAACAGCACTTCGTTGCAAAAACTCCGCCGCGACGATTGCGAATGCAGCTAACCCTCTGAGCTTCCCCAATTACTTCCTTGATATCCCCGTGCAGCAGAACGTAGTGCCCATAGACTTGCAGTACTGACAGATAGTACTGGGCCACAATCACGTTAAGTATGGTGGTAAAGGTGTACCACACAAAGAGGTTCAGAGCCAGGCCAAGTGTGAGCTTCTTTCGCTGAGCACTAAAGTCCAAAAGTATGTGCATGGAGTCCGATAGAAAGCTAATTACGAATTTCAAGACTATTCCGCGACGACAGAGTCGCATCACCTCGGGTCTCTCGCGAACCATTCGAGCCAATTCATTCCATAGTTTGAGGATGCGGCAGCGCTGAAGCCACCTACTAATAAGGATGAACAGCACCGCCCAGTGCCGCACCAAGGTGATTAGCAGGAAAAAGTACTCGTGAAGGAATTGGGCATTGTTCCAGGCCAGTCTAATGGAACCATCGTTGAATTTTTGCAAGTACAGCAAACTGATGAGAATTCCATTGTAAATGACCGCACATATCGTGGCTCGGCGTGTGGTCCTGGCCATTTTTGTCCTCAAATCCACCTCAAAGTTTACCACTCCCACCAATCGACCGTACCAATAGACGAAGCGTAGAATCAACTCCACCGGGTCAGTCATGGCGCACTACTGGCTTTGAGACCGATTAACTGCAAACTCATCGTCGGTTTTCAGTTTTATTTTATCAATATTGAGCCTATAGGGAAATGCTAATGAAATGGTCATTAATTGTGGTTTCAAATGGGTTGGTTGTGAAAATTATGGAAAGGGAAATTAGTTATTGTTATTGTAAAGTGCAGCTAAAACAAACTCTCTCATTCGATTCTCCTTTTCATATTGTAAATTTTATCCAGCTTTAATAATAACAAAAATTTTTATAGGACAACACTCTTAATATAAATATATTTGATTATTTTTCTTGAAGCTTAGAAGTGTTGTATATCGTACTGGATAAGAAGCAAGGAGTGCGTTAATAGTGAGTTACCAACCATGGCTGAGTTATTGCGATTTACTTCGAACAGACCAAAGAACCGAAGTCTAAACGGATTTCTGGCCAGGTTTAGCAAGAAGTTGTCAAACTGCAAGTAAATATTGAAATTTAAAAATCAATTTTTTCGATTATATACTCACAACTGCCTCTAGTCTGCGGTCCAAGCCTGGCTGGAAGAGAGTTCGCAGACCCAGGAGCTCCACCATCTCGCTGTGGGCGTCCAGCAGGTAGAAAACATTGTAAGAATTAATCCAGCAGTCCAGGTAGTAAAATGCCAAGTAAACTGAGCCCAGAACTAAAATGGCCTTGGGCCAGTCCTTAGTTAGACTTTTGTACTTTATTAAGCTGTACACCAGGTACACGTTTCCCACCAGGTTCAGATAGTAGGTGATTACCAGGCACAGGACCTGCAGTTGGTAAGTCTTAGACAGCCGCTCGGTGAGAGCCTGCAATTGGGATTGCGCCAGAGCGATTCTCTCCAGGCGATCGGCCAGGGAGCAGCATCTGGTCACGTAGACCCCGCTTCGATCGGGCACCAGGGATCGGGTCTCGGCCATCAGCGATCGCAGCTCCTGGTTCAGGAGTATGTAGCGTCCTCTTATGTGGGCCATGGCAATGAAGTACTGTGTGATTATGCCATTAATAATGGCTGTCATGCTTAGGACGGCCCAAATACCCAGAGCCGTAGATAGGGTCAGTTGATTTCGCATCATAATCAGGGCCACAGCGACCTGCAGGGTCTCCGATATCGTGGCGCAGACACACTTGCTCAAGATGCCCCGACGGCAGTACTTGATGATGTCCGGATTGGACTGGTAGAGGCGGCGGAACGAGTTGAACAGCCGGACAAAGTGGCGACGTTGACTCCAGCGACTGACCAGAGCCAGAAAAACGCAAATTAAGCGGAAAGTCCCTATTACCAGGAACACGTAAATGTTTGTAGAGTTGGCATTGGACCACACACTGTTCAAGGCCTGGGAACATAGCGAGTGGTAGGCCAGTAGGCCAAACATGGTGAGCTGGGAACAGGCCGCACATATCGTAGCTCTCCTGGTAATCCGCGTTCTGCCCGTCTTTATGTCAATCTCAAAGTTTAATACGCCCGTCAAGCGTCCGTAGAAATACGAGATGAGCAGGCACCATTTGACCAGGTCAACCATGGTGAAATACTAAACCGAAGTGACCGGAATCCGTATGAATGTCCTAACCCGTTGACTCTAATGTCCTGATATCTGTGAGTGATTAGTTGGGCTGATGATGATATTCCTTAATCACAAAATCAGCTCATTTACTAAACTAGCCGCCATGACGTCGTTATTACACTCTAGACAAAATATTAGGGTATGTAATTTGGGAATATTTTTTTATATTTTGCATTTATATTTATATTATATTATAATATTTTAATATATTGTATTTTAAAAGATTACTAAAAATAGTTTAGAAACAAATGTTTGGAGCTATTCAAGTACAAGTTGCTAATTTTTTCTAGCTTACAATAACAGGTTAAGAATTATTAGAAAATTTGCAAAAAAAATGCAGTAAAAAGCATCCTTTTACTTAGAATTGTATTATATCTGTCAATAAATCGCCTTTATTAATGGTTTTAAAAATTTTGCATATCATATTGAATAAGAAATATCGAGTTGGCTAACAGAGAGTTGCCCATAGCAAAGCTGGTGAACCGGTCGGCCTCGAAGACGCCAAAGAAACGAATGCGGAAAGGATTACGGGCCAGATTTAGCACAAATCGTTCGAACTGAAATAAAAATAAACAAATTAATATTTCACTACGTATTTTACCCGTACTTACTGTAGCTTCCAAGCGATTATCCAAGCCCGGTAGGAACAGAGTTCGCTGGTCCAAAATCTTGACCATTTCCGCGTGGAGATCCAGTAGATCCAGAGCATTGTACATGCTTATCCAGTTATCGAGATAGTAAAACAAGAAAAAGGCTGCTCCCATTACCAAAACAATATCCGGCCATTCCTGGGTCAAATTTGTATATTTTCCGGCGGTAAAAACCATGTAAAAGCTTGCGACGGAGTTCAAGTAAAAGGCAAAGGCCATGCAGAGCACTTGAACCTCAAAGGTCTTCGACAACCGATCCGCCAAAGCCTGCAGCGCAGACTGGGAACCAGCGATCTCGTCCAGGCGATCGGCCAGCGAGCAGCACTTGGTCACAAAGACTCCCCTACGGCTGGGCTCCAAAGCTCGAACCTCGACCATAATCTCATGCAACTGGTTATTAAGGAGCACATAACTTCCCCTAATGTTGGCCAGAGCAATGTAGTATTGGGTAATGATGACATTTATAATGGCCGTCAGTGTCATCACCGCCCAGATTCCCAGAGCCATGGTGAAGGTTAGGTATTTTTTCACCATTATCAGGGCCATGAAGACCTGCACCAGCTCCGTCACCGTGCCGCAGAAGCACTTAAAGGCCATGCCGCGACGGCAGTACTGAATCGCCTCCGGATTGCTGAGGAACAGTCGACGGAACGAGTTAAATAGTCGCACAAAACTGCGACGCGTTAGCCAGCGACTGACCAGAGCCAGCAGGACGCACACGATCCGAAAGACGGACAGAATCATGAACACGTACTCGTGCAGTAAATTGGCCTTTGTCCAAATGCTGGACATCCAGCGCATTTTCAGTGTGTGAAAGACCAGCAGGGTGAACAGAAATACTTGGGTGCCGGCCGCATAAATCGTGGTCCTTTTGGTGATTCGCGCTCGACCCGTTTTCAAATCAATCTCAAAGTTCAGGACGCCGGTAAGACGACCGTATAAGTAGGAGATGTACAAGCACCATTTGACTAGGTCAGCCATCGTGAAGCACTGAACGGAGTGGCTCGGAAAGTAGCTCTGGTATCGCTACGAATCGTTGGCTTTGGGGTGCTGATGTCTGGATGAGATATCTCGAGGAAAGTGTTGACTGCGACGGAATCATTTGATCTTCAAACAGTTAATTTACTGAGTGCTTAGCCAGGTCTACTGGGGAGTTTATATAGGTATACACACTAATACCTCTTCTAATACTCTAATTAATTCTGCATTTCAAAAAGGTGCTGTTAAAGAAATGGTGTCCCCTATTCACTTATTTCGTTGGAAATGTTTTTAGGGGGAAATCTAGAGACCTTGTCTAACATAGTATCAATAGAACAAGAGCTTATTCCCTATACTAGTCTAGGACGCACTAAACTAAATAGTTCTTATCTATATTTTCTCAGTCTTTACTACCCGCTCTGCCTCAATATATATCATCCAGCCGGGCAACTGGGCAGCAGGGTCTGAGAGGGCAAAGTGTTAAACATCTTGCACTGCATTCTTGTTTGCAGTGAGATTCCGCAGCTCATGGCTTGACAAACATGGCCCTGTTTCGAGAGGACAAAGATGCTGGAGATGATGCTGATGTGGCAGCGACAGCGAACTTCCATGCCCGCAGAATGTTTGCTCAACACTTATTTTTAGTGAAAGGCTCGAAGGCGTGTGCCAAGGAAGGAACGAGGTCTAGGTACGACGAGCCTGTAAACGGCGAAATCTGCACTGAGCTTTAAGGGGTAATCGAAGCTATACAATTTGAGATTAATAAGTTTAAAAAGTCTACAGGCAGATTTATAACAGGCTTTTCTTGAATATAAAATAAATTTGTATGGAGTTACTCATCTCATTCTGTATATTTTTTCATATTTAGGGGCATTATATTATTCACAAGTCCAGCTAAATTATGTACTCGCCTAGTTTTTTCTCAAGTGCAGCTGCAGCTGAAACTGAAACTGAAACTTCGGCGTCCTCAAGTGCATATTAAACAGCGGAAGAGGGCGAGAGTGAGGGAGGAAGGCCCTCGGGTCGTCATCTGCGGTTGATGCCGTCGAATGTCTAGAGAGTTTTGTTGTCAGCGAGGCCAGGTTACACTCTATATATATACTATAGCTGTATCCCATTGAAAATGCAAGTTCCGCTTTAAAATGCACCCAATACTGCCACTACACATACTCTGCATATTACTCGCGTTCATTTAAATTTGTCATGGTTGAAATGCGTATGAATTTTTATAGTTTTGCATTTGTCATCCTGTCAAATGCCACGAAAATAAAACAAAAACAGCAAAAAGCAGCGGAATTTCACGATTGCTGAACGGCGGGTGTCAAAAATGTTGTGAATTTAGGCGACAAATCAAATTGCAAAACAAAAAAAAAAAAAGGAAAGCAGCTCACTCGCTCATGCTTTTAACTTAAAAATGCAAACCGCCATGCAAAAACGGAAGCGGATATGCATGCGTTCAAAAAAATGGTTTCTGATTGTATGAAAAATCCAAAGCCCGCCCGACACTGTTGCATACTTTGGGGCGGCAATCGGAAAATGCACTCTCCATTCGAAATGCGCCAACGGATACCCGAGTTGATTAAGTATTGTGATATATAGACCATAGACAAATGATGTATAACATAAGCCGGGATTTATTTTTTAGCTGTAGTTTCTCTAGCGAAGGTTAGAAATAGCCTAAAAGCTTAAATGGAACTTGGAGTATATTTTATGGAGATATTTCTGACGATATTTTATGGCGTTATAAACGAAATTAATACAAATTCAAATTTATTGTTTGTTCCAAATCACCCTGCCAATGACTTTATAATTTCCTCTCAAAATGTCTGCTCCCATTTTTCGGTGGAAAACTCCGCCGCTTGTCTTGGCTCTCATCACTGTAAAGTTGCCAATGACATCTCGAAAGTTTTACTCTTTGCAACTCAAGTGCAGACGCCATTAATTAATATAAACGACGACAGTTTCTAATGTTTGCCTTGGGCCCCGGGCGGTGCTAATCACTTGGACCCACAGCCCACCGCATCCACATCCATATACCCAGTTACATCCACATTCCCATCCCCATTCGCGTTTGTTGGATGTCATTAAAAAAAAAAATGAAGCAAAAGTGCCTCTTACATTACAACCCATAATTTTCGCATATTAGTCCTGGCTGACTGAGGTCCTTCGAGTGGGCTGGGAGGAACGGGAATCATATGCACTTAACATGCAATTGCGTGCCGAGGACCGAGGACGAAGGAAAGGCTAGGGCTGAAAATGAAAACATTATTCATAAGCAGACGATGTCGACATCGGCGGGCCCCAAAGAGAGATCCTCCACCGCTAGCAATGGCACGCCACTCTCTCCGCATTTGGGGGGCAAGAGGTACTCCGTCTGGTCGTTGCTTCTGCTATATACATACATGTACACACACACACACACTATCCGTTCACTAACGAGTCCAATGCCTGAGTAACTGTAAACTTTACGTGCCCACTAGTTAGGGTTTGGCTGCACAGAGCTAAAAATGAGTAGGGTTAACATTTAAATTTAAAGATAAATGTGTGGAAGAAGAAACTTCCCCTTGAATTTATTTATTTATTTTATATTTTTCACAACAACTAAAGTAAGTATTTTATGATAATTAAACTTGTGTTTAGTGGTTAGTTTTCCCCCTGTGTACTTAGCGGGACACTGAGCTTCGAGTGGCCTCGACATCTTAAACGTAATCAGAGGCGATATCAAAATCCCCGTGTGAGTTTCTAATGAACTGGCGTGTGTTGAGTGAGAGTTGCTTGCCTTTGGTCCAATTTATTGAGCCATAAAGGTGTCAAAACGCTCTCCTTTTGCCGCACACCTGCTCTGCCCCTTCCCCATATTTGTTCATTGTGAATAATTAGGAAGACGTTTGCGTGCGGCCATGTCCCCCCTTGGGCTACCTCTCTCACCTTTTGGCATCACCATAAAAAAATCTCATTAGGCCAAATGTGTATCATAATGACTTTCCATTTACCTTTGCTGCCTTCGCCGTGGTCGCACTCCTTTTCCCGGCTTATTTCCTTCAGGTTTCTTTCTCCTGTTTTTTTTTTGTGCCCGGTTTGAATTGGGCTTTGGTAATTCATTAGGCCGAGTAAATTAATGGACACGGAGAGTCGTTGGGAAGGGGGTCTGGATAGATTTCGTTAGTTAATCATTGACGTGGAGATTAGAGTTTTACCCCCCGCTCGCTGTTGGTCGTTAAAGAATTTAATTTCGCCAGGGCTTTATGGGAGTTTTTGAGGGGTTTTTATTTGGGAAGAGAGTCTTGAGATCTGAAGTTGGATAGTAAAAATGAATATATATATATTATAAATGAATATATTTTTAATTTTAAAATTTAAAATTTAACCAAGTTCAAGTTACTTTTCAAAAAAGTTTACCCTACTCGCTGATTGTTTCACCGATTTATTTGCATTAGCTGGGTGTTACTCCATCATCATTAGCATCCGCCAGCTCCTCCTCCTGATCCTTCTGTGTTTTTTGTTCCACCCGAGAGGCGTATTCGCTTTAATTACATGCTAATTATCCGAGGATGACTCGGCGGAATCAAACAGAGCTGAATGAATTGCATTTTTCTGGGCTGTAATTCGGTGTGTGTGTGCTGGATTAATTTCCTTTAGGAAAATCCCTCCTCCAGCTCCTCTGTCTCCTCCCTCTTTTTATAGAAAAATCTGTAGAGTGTGCAAAAACGAATTGAAGTCTATTTGCGGCCAAAGGAGCCCCGGATCAAGGAGCAAGAAGGAAATTGTCAGCGGTGAGCAAAATTCACAGCCAAATTGGGATCAAGTTGTGGTTGGTCTCCGGCTTGAGTTGTCCTTGAGTGCTTGTCGGACATGCCTTCTGTTCGATTTCGATGCTTTTGTGGTCAGTGTGGGTGGTGGGGGTGTGGAAATGGGAAATGGAAAATGAGCAGGATGCTCTTCTGCGGACCCTTTTCACATGCATCGTGTGAAATATGCGGAGCACTCAGGAGTCGAGCAGAAGAGCCTTCTGCCTGGAGGTAACTTTTGTTGTTTGTTGGTCAAATTGTCGTAAATTAGTTTTAACACCTGACTGAGTGGCTTTTCGAGTATCTACCTCTGTGTGTGTGTGTGTGTGTGTGCGTTTTCCGATTCACTCTCAACAAGTTTCCTGGCCACTTTGTCTGTGGGCAAACGAGCCTGAGCCCCAACTCGAACCCTTTTCCATTATTTTACAGTCAAACTTCGCTTGGACATGCCCCTAAAAGGAAAATAAATATTTTCCAGGGAGTAACTGTTTTATAATACAAATAAATATTTTATACTTGCAGTATTAAAAGAAAATATTCAAGGATTATGTAAATTTAATATTTATTAAATCCCACTTATCGAGCTTTACCTGTTTTTAAGTTTTGACCTTGCCATCTGGTTTTGTGGTGTGTGAAATTAATGTAAGCTGCTTTGTTTAGCCATAAACTATGTGCGAACATAGATTTTCAATTAAATTGAATGCTGAAAATCTGAAAATGCCGGAAACGTCTCGTTCTTCCGCTCGCCCATTGACTTGAGTGGACGAGAGATTAAGGTTTGTCTCCGCTCAAGTGGTTGGGTTTTCCTACAAGGGTTCGATATTATCCAAAAGGCAGCTCTATCGCTGGGTTTTCCGTCATATCCGCCTGTAGGTATTCACATGGAAATGCCAGCATCTCGATTATGGGCTTTATGCCTCATCATTAATTACAATGTACTCGTCGTTGGAGTCGTCGTTGGGTCTGACTTTCTCAATGACTGACTCTCGTTGGGTTTTTGTGGGGCTTTTTTCCACTGCTTTTTGATTTTGGCTCTTCAAGCGTTGAGGTAGCCGCCATTTTCCCGGTTATTTCCATTCACATTCACAACACACGACTCTCTCTCTGTGTGTGTGTGTTTGTGTGCATTTTTCATTTCCGCTTTGTCGCTGCGGCATTTCCGTTCATTTTTCACATATTTTTACGCTGGCGAGACGATGACTTCACATGTGTGCGAGTGTGTGTGCCTGGGAAAATGAAAACTTGCCTTTTTTGTCGTGGCTTGCAATTCATTTTTCATGTCACCAGCTCCTTCGGCGTCCTTGTCGCCAGGATTTGCTTTAAAGCTTTGGGTAATCCTTTTAGAAATTACATTTTCGCCGCTGCCTGACTGCCTGCCTGCTTGCCTGCCTGCCATGCGTCGTCGCAGTTTATGTCTTTGCCCTCGTCCTCGCCCTCTTCTGGCCAACAACTACAATGTTGTCAATACTTTGAACAATGAGATGAGGCATTCATTTTAAGCGTTTCACCTGGGACCTTTCCAAAATTCTCACACGTGGAAAAATGAAAGTTAGTTGCCGAAAAAATCTAATTTGTTTTCTCTCTCTCAAAGATAACCCTTATTTATTTTTTTTTTTTTTGTTAAATTCAAAGAGAGATTGCACCCAAAAAAGCTCTAGTACCAGACGCTCCTTTCTCAATATTTTTCCATTTTTTCTCCCTGTGTAGGGACAACCTTTTAGTGCTTGTGGATCTTTTGGTGGTGGCCCCTGAGCCTCTGATTTCGAACGGCCCTAAGAAGTCATAAAGCACTCAGTGGCCAACTGAAAGTACCCACAAATATTTGCCGCTAACCAACTTGCTGCCCCTGCTGGGCAAATCTGTCTGTGGGTCCTGTGTCCTGCGACCTGCGCTCCTACGTCCTGCGTCCGATCTCTCCACATCTCACGTTCGTTTAGTTTTCGCTGGTTTTATGTGCTTTACTCTTTCGCCTTTTGATATATGGCCATTGCAGGCTTCGCTTTTCCACGTTTCCACCTTTCCAAATTGCCTTTTTGCACACAGGTAACCCACCCGATGTGTGTGTGTGTGAGTGTGTAAAACCGAAAGTGCTGCCATTTATTTTATTGCCACCTCAAGAGCAGCAGCAGCAGCAGCAACTCCAGCTGTCCGGCGATGAGTAAAAACTTTGAAAGCTGCCATAAAATAAACTGGCGACCGAACAAAACTCGCAGAACCCAAAAAGAAGCGAAAAAATAAATGTGAAAAAATGTGCAAAAGAAAAGAAAAGTGACCCAAATGTTGTATTTTTACAGTATTTGGATTTGTGCAGCGCATCGTGTGTTTTTATGATGGGATTTTAACGAAATTTGCTTGTCTGGCGAGGCGATTGAATGGCTTCTCGTCCGGTGTCCTCGGCCGCCATAAACCAACTGGGAGTCATCCCGTGAAAGTGGGTGCACTGGTCCATGGATAGACCTAGCTCAAGCTTTCTCTGATGGGTTTTTATGTCACCGGGAGGCTATCGTAATGGGCAGCTTATTAGGGGCAATCAGGTGCAGTTGTCAGGTCATTGTCTTGGCCTTAGTTTAGCTGTTGAAATGCGATTGGTAACTGGATTTTGGGGTTGACAGAGTGCCTGCCACTCCTGGTTTTTATGGTCTCCTAAAATATTAGAGTTTAATCACAATGTTAGGGTGAAAGGTATTACTTACTCGGAACCCAAAAGATAAAAACTGGCTGTAGATAAACCATTACAAAAATAGCTGACTTCAATTATGTTTTCCATTAATTATAGAGCAGTAATTATATCCACCTTATTGTTATTTTTCGCTTCCTCTCTCCCTTTAATTTTATGCATTTTAGCAACTTTTCCCTCTGGCTGGTTGCAACTTTTTTGATGTGACATTTAAGCGGGGAAAAAGTTCAAGATGATTCGCCCTTTCAGGCTAATGAATTTGTTAAAAACTTTGCGGCAGCCGGAAAACAATGCAGGCACAAAAAGGGCCAAAGTTCCGCACTGATTCACTTCACTTTATATATGATATAAATATTAGTTACGAGTATATTCACACAGCCGCACCCAGCACATACTCATAACCCAAAAAAGGGAAACAATTTTATGGTTTTTGTGGCCAAGTTGGTTTTTTGGTTGGCAGCGGAGGACAGAGAAGCTTGTGCTCATGGGATTATTGCGGGATGTGGAGGGCAGAAGAGTGCTTAACAATTTAGAAGGCCCTAATTGACAGCATTAGGATTCAGGAAAATTGACAGGCCCCCGGGCCGAGGCGAGGCGAGGCTCATAAGTATGCTTTAAAATGTTCTCGGTTAGTTTTTCTCCTCCTCGCAGCAGCTGAAACATTTACAAATATTTTATGAGCACTTAACTTGGGACACTCACGCTCACGCTCCCGCCTCACGGCTGGTCCGACGGTGTGGGGGCTGAGACACGCAATAAAAAGTCAACAACGGCTTGACAGTGGGTGGGTTTCGTCCCAAGGAGAGAGGTCGGTGCGCCACATCCAACTGGGAGATCCAAGGAGCTGCTGATGCCTGGAGCTCGGGACAAAAGTTGTGCGTGATGCTGCTGCTGCCGGGGATGATGACGATGCAGCATGACATGTTTGCCAAGTCCTAAATTAAATCAATTTAATAAGCTGTCAATAATGCAGAGCGAGAGCAGCGTGGGACAAAAGTAAACTAAAGTACAGTAAAGGAAAGTTAAGGAAAGAAAAGGAAAGGAAAGTAAAGTAAAGTGTGTTAAATAAGCGTGCACAACGGAGTTCACTGGCTGGGAAATTTAATTGAATCCAGAATGGGTATGGTTAAGGGAATTTCTTCACCTGAGAAAGGGATCCGAGCTGTCAGGGAGTTGTATTTCTTAGCTAAGTTACTTTAAAACAAGAAGGGAAGCGAACTTCAGGAAGCAGAAGTGCTTATACCCTAAGCAAGAAAAATCATTAATTTCTTAGCTTTTCTATATGGTTTTTAATTAGCAAAGTTCCTACTTAAGGTATCATATCCTGCCATAAAGTAAGTAAACCTTAAGCAAAATTAATTTTTAAACCATTCAAATGCAGGCTTCTATCAAGTTGTATATAAATTATCCCAAAAATTGTCTATTTTCGTATTTTTCTATGAATTATTCCACGAATTTCTAATTAAGTTATTTAACGAACGGCTAAAATTCCTCGAATTCCCCAGGGATTTGCCAAGTTCCGTCCAAGACATGCCATTAAATATTTCTAGCAGATGGTTTAATTGGAGGTAGGCGTTAATTACATTACCTGTGATGGCATTTACATCACTTGCAGTCATATATGTATGCATAAATGAAGTCTATTAATAGAACTGCCTAACGTGCCCATGACATGCCACATTATTTGTCAACCGAAACATTTGTCAGTTCATAAAGACTGTGACTTAAAGCCGAGCTTTAAAGGCGGAAAGCAGAACGTAGGCAGAGGCATAGAAAGGAACAGGAAACAGGGAAAATCAGAAGGCAAATCTTTGCCAGGTTATACGCAACAGTTTATGGCCGAGGTGAGAGCGTGTATGTATATTTTCATGGCAACGTACGATATTATTTCTTATCTCGGGACAAACGTGATGTTCAACCAATGGTCGAGTTCCCCCCTCTTTCTCTCTCTCCATCTCTGTTCCTGGTCCCTCTTTTCTCTTGCTTTCCTCTTACTTCACTGCTGCTACTGCTGGCCTTGTTGCGATTTCCATAACTATAAATATCGATTACCTTTGCTGTCAGGCATCGCCCCGAGTGCTTAAAGTTGCCATCAGACTCGCCCACACACACACTTGCCCAAAATACAGTAGAGCTTCTTTATAAAAGAAAAATCAAATCAACTACAAGAGCAGTTTGTTTTGTTGCTGAATTTTCGATCACTAGCAATAGAGATATTTCTGTTTAGCTGCTCTCTGAGAGAATAGAATCACGAGGCTCTTCTTGTTGTTCATTCTCCCATTATTTTACTTACGGATATTGCACTGTATGCTAAGATAGGCAAAAACACACCCACACAAAGACACAAACACACATATGCGAAGCACCTCAATGGAAAGCAACTTGAGGCTGTCATTGTTTTCTTCCTCTGTTTTGCCTCCTTCCTCTGGCGCCTCCCCCCTCTCTCTCTTTCTCTTCCTGTTCCTCCGCAAGTGTAGTATCTCTGACGCTTTTATGCTCCAGCTATTGCTATTTCTCTTTTACTCCGCTTACACTTTTACCTGCCTTATTTTTCTCTTTGACAAATAAATTGACATGCCACATTGCGATAGCGACGAATAAAATTCCCGCACACACACACGCACACCAACACCCACAAAAGCACACACACTCACTCTTATGGGGAAGAAAGGTTCCTTTGACTAAATGGTAAATATTACCAAGTTTGTGAGTATTTATTTAAGTTTTATTACAAGAGGAAATAAAAAAAATATATATAGGATAATTGAAAAGTTTCTTACATTTAATTTATTTTAACAAAGCCAATTACATTTTTAAATTTAAAAAGAAAATACAACAAAGGAAAAATATTGTACTCTTTCTTGTGGTTTGCAAAATCAATTAAATTTAGAGAAAAACTCAGATTTATCCTAAACCCCTTCTTACATATGTATTATTTTCTTAAAAAAAAAAACCCGGTAGGGTATATCCTGTAACTTGTATCGACATCGACTCAGTTTAGAGGCGACATTTGAAGGTTGCTCTGGCGATGATGGTGCGTGAGTCCTCGCCCAGCCATTCCCCCTAAAACTCACCTGCCTCCCCTCACCCCTAGTAGCTGCGTTCTTTCTTCCGCAACGAAAACAATGAAATGTCAGGCACGTACGAAAGAAATTCGTTTACTTCGACTGTTTTCCTTTTCTCTCGCCTGTTTCTGCCACTCTTTATCCCTTCACTAGCTCACACCAGTTTTGGTGTTTTTCGGCACCCTTTTTTAGAGGATAATGTGTATTTTTTAAAAGAATTTGTAGTTCCTGAAAAAAAATAAAAAAATAATAACAATATTAAATGATATACCAAAAAATAAATGTTTTAGAATGAATGTTTTTTCCTGTCCATTCCATTCTCTAAGCTTACTGTAAGAAGTGTTGCCTACTTATGAGCTGCAGCGATATAATTTTAATATTTATATATTTATAATTTAAAATTTTGTTTAATAAAATTAAAGACATTTTTTATAGATATACTTATTTTATAAAATATCATGTAAGGTATACAACCATCGGCTTAGTTAGTTTTATTTTCCGTTCGCCGACTAGCTTGGCGAATTTGACGTGCAACGTGAACGTCGACGGCAGGAAAGAAAATAAATATGCCACAATATGTTAACGACAAGTCTGCCTTGGCCTCCGGAGGTCGCCTGCCGCGCCTGCCCAGCCTGCCACGCCCCTCCGACATTAGCAGGTGAACTACGTGCCAAGTTATACTTTTGGCGCGCTGACTGTAAATAAATATTATTTAAGCGACACTAAAAAATTGTATTCGATTATTCAGCAAATGCTAAGATAAATGAATGCCGCCCCGGGGGGTGGCTGCCTGGCTGGCTGGCTGACGGGCGAGTGGCTTACCACGAATTATGTGCTATAAATGGAATGTGCCGGCATAAATCATTACAGCAGATAGCTCTCTCTCTCTCCGCCTGTGTGTAGTTCTCCTGTTCCATTCGCATGTTGGGCCGAAAAAGTACGCAATCATTTTTCAATAAGCTGTATTAGCTTGTCAGCCAGCAGCTGGCGTTGCGTAGGCAGAGGCGCTGGTTGTAAACACACACCAGTAGGCAGTGTACATCAGCCCATATCGATGCTAGTACAAATGGGGAAAACATTCAAATATTGTCTCCGTTACGAAAATGCCCGCGGACTTTCTGTGTCGGCCGGTTGTAATTTGATCGTTTTGCCGGAGTCTATTTTGGGGGCTGTTCTCGATAACGATATATCCATAAATTTTTGGTGTAGGTTGTAAATGAGCATAATAAGGTAATCTGCATATTGTGGCAAATTACTTTGTTAAGGAGCAATAAAACAAATGGCTAAAACAATTTGATTAATCTAGTACTGCGATAAATTAGTATTAGCATAAACAGTAAGTAATTACCAATAATAACACACCAACGAATTTCCAATAAGGAATGTTCAGTTCACCAACAAGATTCCTTTAATCATCTATTAACACTTTTCTACAACACAACAATTTAAATAAGTAAAAGAAATATATTAAAAAATCTGCAATCAGGAATTATTCTTTCACCAACGAATATTCACCTGAAATTTATTCACCAACAATAACTATCTTAAAACAACACCAATAAGGTTTTCAAATGACAATCTCGCAATTGATTTGGCAAAATAAATTCATCATTCAATATTTAAAGAACATAAAAAAGAAGTTTCTGAGGAAAAGCAATTTGTGGAACAGGTCCATCCATCCCATAGGTCTCCATTTAGTGTTGGTGTACCGACAAATTGCAATCACAACGTGGTGGTACGATGCAGTTGGCAATTGCCTAAAAAGCCCCGGCCCCGAGGACGACGGCTGCCAATAAGTTTGGCAATAAAGCCGAACTTGCTCTCTGCAACCGAGAACCGACCATAATTACAAGTTAATGGTGTCCGCATGTAAGCTGTTGCCCGCCCGTTGGCCAGTCCCGGTACTGGCTGCGCCTTGTTGGTAATAACTTTATTAATTACGTCCTCGGACTTGGCAGGACACTTGCAAGGGCTGGGCAACAGCTGGCCGGATGGCCGGCCGAAGCCGGTTTTTGTGTGTGCGTCGTCTTATTAATTTATTCAATTTCCCCTTTTTACGGCCACTCGGAGTGAATTAGCAGCTGAAAGTGCTTTCAGCACTCTCGCTGCTGCCACTTCATTTCCCTTTCAGCGCTTGAACTGAAGTTTAAAGCGGAGAACGTGGACCTTAAACGTCTTGGTTTGGGATTTATTAAATATTTTGTAAGGGGTTACTCTTACCTACAAAAGGCTGTATTTTTTGTGATGTAAAATTATATTTTTAAAGAAATTTATCTGTGCAGAAAATTGCAACAATTACTCCATCCTAAACTATTATTTTCTCACTCAAAGATCATAGAATAAATTACACAAAACTTAAAACTTGTTCTGCTTTAATTGAAAATGGTTAAAGCCAATCGATGGCCCCTATAATTTCCCTTATTAATTTATATTAGCTGTCATTATATTATGCACATATATAGACTCAATTTGACCTTCTCTGTGGGAGATTTAAATTTTTTATTAGTTATTAATGGCGCATGGCCTGTTTTATCCGATTATTGTTTTGTTTTAGGCCATTAATATTTCAGTGCATTTACTAGGGCATCGAAGCATTGATTTACACATTTTGTAATATAATATAATAATATTTTTTACCAATTAATGAAAAGTAAATGGAGCGAATGAACCTGTTAGTGAATGAAATATGAGCAGGCTTTTTTTCAAGTCCCTCTCTAGCAAATAAATATTTGTGCGGGTGAAAATTATGATAGCTTTTTCCACATCGTTTTCATCTTGATAGGAATCTGCAAATATGTTCGCATAAATCACTGACAACTGTACTTGAGAGGCGGCGCCTCATCAAAGACCGCCGACGGCCGACTGGTGCCTAAGCTCTCTGTGGTGTAGAAACCCGTCTGGGGGTCCAAGCCCCCTCCAAGTCCTCCCCAATGACTCAAACGCTCAGCGGCCTGCCTGCCTGTCCACATATGGCAACTATTTTCCCGCAAATTGGTATAAATGATGGTGGATTAAGCCAAATGCTCACCATAAATAAGAATTCCGGATGGTACAAGGAACGAGAAATGAGAGGGTAACAAGGGAGTATCCAATCGAAGTTTGAAGTACTCTGTGGAATTAAATCGGAATTAAATAGGTTTCTTTTCCCTTTTAAAATATATATTTAATAAATTTAATAAGCATGTTTAATCTTAGTCCTAGACATAGGTTGTATTTATTATTATAAACCCTATATACCCCTCTCTCAGTGTAGAGTATAGCACACAACCCCAAGGCAAAGAAATTCCCCCGAGGAAGGCCACAGCAAAGCAAAGCGCAGAAAAGTAGGCAATGATTTTTATTAATTGATAAGCATTTGCAACAAGTTGCACAGACACACGAGTAAACACACGCACACTCACCCAGAGCCCCGTGAATTCGAGTGAAAAGTCCTTCTCCCTGAATTCGTTTCATATTTGAGGTAGGATTTATCATATCCGATCATCGCAATGCGATAAGGCCCCCGAGGTCTTTGGAGAAAACTAGAGCACACTAGGCCACTGAAAGGGAAAGCCAAAGGAGGAGGGAGAGGGTTCGTAGAAGAGCTACATCAAAGCAAAAGGAATTTAAGGTTAAAAATAGCTGAGAAAAGCCTTTAAGAACAGAAATTCCAGCAAGTCTTGGAGCTGGAAACTTCTCAGTGCACAGCCAAAACAAAGATAATTAATAATATTTTTTTCCAACTAATTAATAGGAAAATTTAAAAAACTTTTCCGCGGGCCATTCACGGCTGACTAATTTGCCAAGCTAACAAAGAAAGCAAAGCGAGGAGAAGAGAGACAGCAAAAAATGCATTCTTCAAACTTTGGTCAATACGCAAAAAACTAAGAGAGGGAAAGAAGCACAAGTATTTATTTTCCTCAAAAAACTTTTTTCGAACTCCTGGGCCTGGGCACAAAGTTTGCGCTTTTCTTGGGCCATAAAGCAGGGAATATGGTAAGCAGGCAGGGGCAGGGGCAGTCGGCAGTCGGCAAAGAAAAATGTGCACTTGTCAGCAAAAGAAAAGCGCAAAAGTAGGGGGGGGGAAAATCAAGGCAGGGCCAAAGAGACTTCAACTCGAACTCAAACCAAACAAACTGCAGTCGAAATCATTAAAAAAATGAAAGCGTAATTGATAAAGGGAATGTGCGGGCTAAGGTTGGGCCGGGATGCCCGAGATGCCTCAAGTTTATTGCGATGACATCGTTAAAAGTCTACCAAAGTACACTTCTCATGGAGTACGCCTCCTGCCCCTGCCACCCTGCAGTTCTTCTGCAATTCTCCTGCCCTTTCTTTCACTCTCTCAAGTGACTCTATTCAAGTGCCGAATTAGTGGCCACAAATTGGCCTGACTCTGGCCGAAAAGAGCCGAGGGAGAGACTTAAAAGCGAAGCGAAAGATTCATTGCAGCAGATGCAAGATTAAGGAATGTGTGGTTAACTGTTTGGCAATTTTTCTGGCCAAAATTCAACACCCCAACCCACGGCCGTATCCGCCCGGAAGAACGCGCTGTAAAATGCAAATGAGGGAAATATATTTTTTGCCATTTGAGTTATTTTGAGCAAACTAAAAGGGCATTTCTCCGGGAAACAAAAGGGCAGTCGAGTTGCCCAGTCAAGTGCTACTGACCCCTTTCAACCTTTTCCACGGTACTTAAGCCGAACTAACAAAAAAGTTCCCTTCTATTTGACTTTGCCATCGGATAAAGAGTGGGAAAACTATAAAAGATGAAGGGCGGCGGCGGCGGAAGATCCCTAGCCGCCTGCATAAGGCATTTGCATAAGTTGCTGTTAACCCTCTGAGTTAACCCTCTTTCCTCGCCGTTTTTCCCTCAAATAAAATTTTTGTTTTCCGCGAAAAATGCGGCGGCCGCAAATGAAATCGTCAGCAGAGCAGAGAATGGAATGGAATAAACTGGCAAACTTTTTCACTGGCAAAATATTTGTATATATCCCCGCCAATAAACTAAAGTTGAAAGATGTTTTAGCGTTTGAAATTTCCCCAAAGACAGGCGGAAAAGTTGCCCCACAAATAAATCAATACAATTTTGGCCTCGGTTACTGTTTTTGGCGTTTCCCTCGAACTCGAGTTGTAAAGCAATCAGGTTCAATTGAATGAAATCTAACTTTTTGACGTCTAAACCTATAAAAAGTACATAAACATATATTTATTGGGGTGGCATTGAAGAGGCAAGCGGGAATTTGATGTATTTTATGAAGTAAAGTTATGGTTTTCAGGGGGAAAGTAGTTGTTTATTCCAAGAAATAGATTGAAGAAATGTCTTAAAAATTTATATTTAAACTTCAAATAATACAAAAAGCAATCGTATAATTTATAAAATGTTATCCACTCCTTTTAGTATCTCCCCCTTTTCCCAGAATCTCCTCTGATACAAAAGTTTTTGGCTTAATTAAACATATAATAACAGCTTGTATTGTATCTGGAGGGAGTCCCTGTCAGCGGAAGTGTCCAACAAAGGCTCAGTGGTGAGAGGAAAGTTTCCCACTTTCCCGTCGATAAGACCGAAATCCCGGCTACCCCTGCTGGACAACTTCTGTCCACGCCCTGTCAATGCCAAGTTCAAGTTTTCCCCGCCAGAAGGGGTAAACAATATATAAAACAATAGGAATCGGGGAAGTGTGTTGAAGGAGGGTAAAACTTTTTGCTTATTTTTATGTACTCACATTATTTTCGGCTGCTGTGTTGGCACTTTATTACATTTTGACAAACGGAAAGACGTTCCACTCCCGCTTTGTACTCTCTCTTTTTTTTTTGTCCAACTGACATATGAATATGCTGTCGGGGGAGAGTTGATTGCTGTTTGGCCAAATTATGTTGTTAGAGTGGGGAAGGGGGAACAAGTGCCAAGATCGTAAAGTTAAGGCAGGAACTTTCCCCTAGGAGGAAGTAAATTGTGGCACCGAAGCGAGTCAATAAAGTTTCGCCATCTCATCCTGCCGCCTTCCTTCCTTCCTTAAGCGTGCCGCTTCCGGCCGGAGTTTAATTTTCTGGTTTATTTTGGTTTTCCCAGCCGGGGCTTGAAATCAATATGCGGCATTTATTATTCAACAGCAAACAAGAAACTCAAAATCAAGTCGCTCAAGGCCGCTCCTCCGCTGCCTCCTCCCGCTCGGGCGGGCCAAGGTTGCCGCAAATTAAAATTATAAAAAGAAATCATGTATACGCATTTCGTATAAATAAAATTCATACTTGAGCGGTACTTGGACTTGTGTGTGTTTGTGTATATATTTCGTGAGCGCAGGAGGCGGAGAGGCGGGCTCAAAGTCACGCGATTGTGGCCCAAAGTCAAGTGCCTTGCACAAGTTGCTTTCACTTTGGCCTGACTTTTCGAGTGCGTTTTCCATTTAATTACTGTTTTCTCTTTTGGCTTTTCTCTTTTTTTTTCTTTTTTTTTGTCCTTTACTAGTAATTATATTCGCAACTCGGCCCAATCAGTTGAATGTCACATAATGGGGAGTGGCAGTTGGCCTATTGATTGCTTTTCAATTAATGTTCTTTGCTTTATTTTGTATTTATACAATCGCAATCGGAAGCTAATTGGTATAAGGCCTTGGGTTACTTTAAATTCTGTTTAAGACTCAAAGCAGAAACTTTTTTAAAGAGGTTTTCAGTTTAGAATTTAAATTAGAGAAAATCAAGAATATTATTTACCATAATTATAATTCAAGTTTTCCATGTAAGATTTTCTTTCTTTTTGAACTTTCGCGTCCTCAAAGCAAATTTTCCTTAGCAAACGAGATCCTTTAGAAGTAATTGACTTTGAAATCAGCTTCCTTTACGCTTGAAGCCCCTTGCAAGATGCATAATCCACTTAGCCTTGGACATTTTGGGGCAATCGAAGGTGGCATGTGGCTGTCTGGAACTGCTGGAGTACCGAGCAGACAGTCATTATGAGGTTGGGGAACCTTAATAACCAAACACATCCTTCCTGCTTGGCTGGCTCGCTCGCTCCTCGGGCCGTTGGCTTCTTTTTGTCATTCTCATTTTTCCTGAATATGTATAGCATGTACGTATGTATGTATATTTTTCCTCGCGTTAGACCACGGTCTGGGTTCGGGGTAAAATTCGAGTCATGTGTGGCCGACATGCATAATTCAAAACGTGGCTGGGAAAATGTTTGTCCTGCTTCGAGTGTGTTTGTGTGTAGCCACTTTTTTATGTGGGTAATTCTTCGACTATGTGGACTTTTTTTCTCCTTTTTGTGGGCCAACGCAATTTTTGTATGCAGCAAAAAAAAAGAAGCCTTCGCCTTCTGTTTGACATATTTTTCACACACAGCGCTGCAGCGTCTGCTTGTTAAATTGTTGACGGCAATTTTGGGGTTAGCGTGACAAACACACACGAACACACACCAGCATGAAAGGCATTCACCCACACAAGGACATGCCAGTGCAACCAACTTGATGTTTGTTAAGTTCCTTTGGCGACTTCTGGTAGAAAAAATAACTCTAGTTTAACAGTCTTTCAACGATTTTTTCACACTTTTTGGTAGCTTGGGCAAGGGGAATATTATGGCAGAGGAGAACTGCATCTTTATGGGAGAAAATAAACCAGAAAGCGGAACGTAGCATACGGAAGTTAGATGTCCTTTAGAGCTCATTCAACCTAACTCCAAATTTTATTCGTTTTTTTTCCAAAAACTAAGCAAAAAGCCACTTAAAAGAGAGGTATTTTTTCTGTAATGTCTCATTCGCTTTTGCTTGTACATTGCAAGCAAATCGTGGTAGAGGGAGAGAGAGCGTGATACCCTCTTTCGATTATTATTATTCCCCCATAAATAGCTACAGCGCAAAGCTTATCCTATGCGTTCCTCCTTATCCATTAAGTGCTTAATATTGTTGGCTATGGAAATTGAAATTAAACCATACCCCAGCACAATTCCGTGTTGATCTCACACCATTTTTAATGGACTTCCACCGACATCTGACAGTGGTGTTGGCAAATATGCAAAGTTGCTTTTTATCTTTGCCCATTTCTCTCCGACATTTTCTCCCATATTCCACCAGGCACGCGAAAGGACGGACAGGGCGAGGCGGGATTGAGAATCGCTTGCATGTTTAGCACTTGACGGCTTAATGGCGAACAATTTGGGTTAAGACAAGAGGGAACGCCCCTCTCAACTGGACTCCGACTGGCAGCGGGGACTGGCCTGGATTAAGGGATATAACTGGATATACATAGCCCTGGCAAAGCTCTGGCTGGGGGGCTTAAACCGGGACATTTCAATTATGGTGAGAGGCCTTAAAGAAAGCCCCTGCCAAGTTATGGAAATTGAAGTCACCAAAGAGCAAAAGAGAAACACTTTAAATTGAAGAAAAATAATAACAATATCCCTGATGGCATCTCTAAAAACTGAAAATAATCCTTTAAATTCATTTAATCGCTTTCCCCTAATAGAATGCACTCGAAAGATGAAAATCTCATTTGCCGGACAATTGTTTTAACTGCAACTGTAATTCGAGAAATAAATAATGCGCCCCGAGCAGGGCCAAGCGTCGACATAAGGGACAGGGCAGGACAGGAATTGGACAAAACACGAACACCACCGCCCGCACGACGACCAATAGCCCTTGGCCAAAACAGGACAAACAACATGGCAAACGGAAGAATATGGGCGGGGGCGGTGGGATATGGGTGCCAGGATGGGAGACTGGCCAAAGGATTGAGCTTGAAGCTTAACAAACATGCAGCTGCCAAGAATTTATTGGCTGGACAATGACAACGACAAGGACCGAGCAGGACAATTATCATTGTAAACATTTTGCCATGACTCTGGCAAAATGAGGAATGGACACAAGCGAGGTTTAAGGTTGCCATTCAAGCGGGTTTTTTACTCAGGTTCGAATCGTATATGTGTGTGTGTGTGTGTTTGGGCCAAAAGTTTACTTATACACTTCTAGTATTTGCAGTCTGCACATTTTAGAGTTTAGAAATGTATTTTAAACAGAACTTAAAAGAGTGGGTCCTGCTTAGAATTGATTCTTTTTGATTTTTTTGTTTTTGGAAAGATATAAAACTGAAGTTCTTATACCTTTCTTGTCAATCAAATGTTAATTAAGTCAATAAACATTATTTTTAATTTAAATATAATTTCTAAAAATAATTTTAGCTTAAATAAGGACTCCACCTCTTCCCACTTAACTCCCCTAACATTATCCTCCAGCTGAAGCCTCACTTGATCCCATACCATCCTTTCCATTAGCGTCGCTCACTCTGCTCCGATTGCCGCGAGCAAAGTTTTTCCTGGGCAGCGCAGTTTCAGTTACATTTTTCCAGAGAAAATTCCAAGGAATGGCGATGGCTCTTCGGCGAGTTCTTCAGTTGCAGCCCTCGAGTTGCAAAAGTGCATTAGACACAAAGTAATCGATACTCGCTGGAGGAGCTGCCGAAATGCTTTAAGCTCTCCGCCATCCGACGAGGAGGAGATGTGTTTAAGCTATCTCGCCTGGCTGGGGCTTGGCTTTGCCAGAGAAAATTTGTTGTTAAGTTTACATTCATAGGACTTATCAGTTTCCCCCGAAATTGAAATGTTTGCACATCGCTGAATCTGCGCGGGTTTCCTTCCGGTTTTGTTTGCTCAAAGCTTGTGGGGTTGGTGTGTGTGCGATGTGTGCTGTGTGTGTGCCGTGTGTGTGCTTATCGAATTTACTTACTTATTTAGGTAGAGGAGCCATGTTAATGGCATATTAGAAAGCCATATAGATGATGGGCGGCCTGGATGGATGGATGCTCTAGCCGTTTTAATGTCAGGTTAGGTAAACACTTTGCGAAATGAATTAACTTTAAGCCGCAACATTTGTGCGTGGGTGTGTGTGTGTGCGAGTGTGCATACATAAATGCTCGTAATTGTTTATTTACATAACTTGGCATAAGATTAAAGACGCTTTTGATTAACGATGCGAGAGACAGGAGGGGCTTGAAATTAAATTGCAAACATTAAATGCCTGACAGCAGGCCTAAGAAGCTCTTTCCGTCGCTCTTGTTTTGGTGGAGTAACAACTAGTTTAAATTAAACATTACCCTGTTAATATTAATTTTTTTCGGGCTGTGAAAATATTTGCAATTGGGAAAATGTTATGCAACATACTTGAGTTTATATATTTTTGCTTAAGAAAGCAAATAAAACTGTTCAAGTTGAATAAAGCTAAAACTTGGTTAAAAGCTAGCGGAAGGATATAATTTCCTTTATTAGTTTGCCAACGGGAATGTTAAAGTTTTTCCTCGAAGTTTTCCCCGGCATACCGAGCGTATGAGCAACGTGAGCCTCAAGCAGGATCCTCTTATAAAAAAATAATAGTAAATAATAATAATTAGCATTTTGCATTATGCAGATGCCATAACTTAAATAACACATTTTCCTATTTCAATTAGTGCAAAGGAATAACACAATTTGCTGCTTCATCCATATTCATTCAGCCTTGGAGCATTTATGTGCGGATTTGCGCGAAAAATGCCAAAAAGTTAAGCGCGAAGGCGAAGACGAAGGCTGGGCCAAAGCCGCCCTAAGCCATAATTTAATATATTGACACAAAGCTTTGTCGTAAGACGTGTCTTGGCACCATCATAATCCCCAATATTGTATATTGACAGCTGTCAAAGGAGCCACTTCCCTCCACATTGCCTCTCTCCTCCACCGAAGAAAAAAACCTTCAAGAAAAAAGTAAGTTTTTGGCTTAATGCGCAACTATGCGGAAAATATTTGCGCTTAGTTTGAGTTTCGGCATAGGAAATGTAGTCACACACATGAACCCACCACAGCCAGCTACGTGTGCCGCAGGCTGAAGGACACGGCAGGATACCGCTTGGAGTAGTGACAGCTTTAAGACGCCCGGGAATAACTGTCGTCGTCTTCAATGGGCAGAGATTACTCTCGGCGCCAAATTCAAATTAAGTCCTCGCACAATAGAGCCGTGCTCTGCGTTGCTAGGCTCCCTTCGAAATTTATTATGTGGGAACCTTCTGTTAACGAAACGAAACTGAACGCTCTGCCACCGCAATTTCATTTACTTTAGTTACCTTCTCGAGGGTGTTGATGAAAGGTCCTTAGTTTAACCTGTAGTTAACACTCTTTAGTGTGTACTCTGTGGTTGCATCTTTAATGGCAGACGATTTGAAATTCAAGCAGACTAAATAAGTGTATTGTGAGAGCGTGGGGAATGGCTAAATAATTGGGGGAAAATGTTAAGTTTGAAGGGTTTAAATTAGGAAAAAAAAAACATAAATTTATATAGATAGTGTGTCAACATTTATTACAAAGCCCGATATATTGATATTTATTGATTTTAATCAGCTTAGTTATAAGAAGTGATTTAACATATAATTTATAAAAATGTTAATGGAAATTTGTATATTTTATGATAATTTTTTTTATCGATTTTTTCGATTATATAGGTATTTTTGTGGATCTTTTCCGCTCGCTACATTTCCCTGAACAAATTTATACCCGAAAACCCCCTTAATAATCAGATTATATATTATAAATGTGTACATTTAATTTTCAAAAGTATAGTTTCCTTGGCTTTGGAAAATCAGGGAAAGTTGCGTCCTCGAAACGCGGTTAGATTTCTGGCTAGGTGCGAGCGGCTTCCGGATCTGGGATGCCTGTACCTCCTCTGGCTTCTGTTGAATCCATTGGTGTTGTTGCTGGTGTTGGTTGTGGGGTAGGGTACTCTTTCCTGTCCTCCAGGTAGCGAATTGGATGAGTTAACAGAAACAGGATAAGCTTGCTCGTTCTCCCGCTGACTGAGCACATCTGGCAAGGAATTTCTTTCGGAGACAGGAGGGGCATCAGCAGGATTAGCTGGAGGTGTGTTCATCAGTCGCCTCGGAATCAACGAGTCCACAGTCAGCTCCTTCACCCGATCCGCATAGCGTAGCGTGTTCAGGGTGTGCTCCACCGAATGCAGGCCCGGTGATATCATGGCTATCATGCAAGTCTTGACCTTCTTGCCGCCTATAAACGAGTCGCGCAGGACCTGGGTGAGCTTGGAGCCCCTAAAGGGCAGGTGGGCCGACTGGCGACCCAAGGCCCGGATGCACTCCTTGAGGACCAGCAGAGACTTGTTGATGTCCGATCCCTCCAGGCGCGTCAGTCGATCAACGGAGTTGTTGTCCGCTCCGCGCTCGTTCCCGGCCAGATCGATCAGGGAGAACTTGCCATGCGGGCGCTCAGCGATTGAGGAGGATTTCCGCAGGACAATCTGGAAGACGGCATGGGATCGCGAGGACTTGGAGTTGGCCGAGGTCTGACCCGAAGTGCGGACACTGTTGCCGATGTCGAGCAGGTTTAGAACATCCTTGACGTTCTTTACGGCATTCTCGGTCAGACCCACCACTTGAACCTGCTGATGGCCATCCTCCAGTACCTTCAGCTGGGGTTTTCCCGTCACCAGGAGATCGTACACCCGCGAGCCGTAGATCTCAAAGAAGCTGCAGAACACGCAAAGATTCAGGCTGACATAGGCAGGCGACTCCACCAGGCTGAATACATCCCTGGTGGCCATGGCGTAGATGCCATCCATAGAGTTCTGCTGATTCCTACCGGTGAACTGTCCGCCCATCGTGTGGGTCTTGCCGCTGCCCGTCTGTCCGTAGGCGAAACAGGTGGCCATTCCGCCTTCGAAGATGTGTCGGATTAGGGGACGGGCGGTGAACTCGTAGACGAAGGCATTGGAGCAATTCTCGTTGAAGGCATAGTCGAAGCGGAAACTGTGATTCTCTAGGAATTTCACCAGATTGACGTGCTTTCGCGGCTCGTGCACCACCAAGTGGTCCCGCGAATGTATGCTGACCACGTCCAGTTCCTTCTTATCCGCCAACTCCTTCTGGTTGAGGGGTCTCTTTCTCACACAAACCATAATTTGGTGCTCCTTTGGGGGCTCCTTAGCCGCCGTCTTGGCCTTTTTTTGAGCATTGCTCATCTCCTGACGATGCAGGCGTATCATCCTGGCTATCTCCCAGTTGGGGTTTCCCGGATCCTCGTTCCTCTGCTGCTCCCTCAGCAGTCGCTCCCTGTTGTAGAGCTCGCGTCTTCGCTCTCGCTGTTGCTGCAACTTGTTAATGTGCAGGACCACTTCGTCCTGCCGATTCGGCATCAACTCCTCCGCTCCCTGGCGCGGCATAACACCAGGCTGGTTACCAGCCTGGTTCCTGGCACCTACCAGGGCACGGGGTGGGATGGACGCTGTTTGATTGGCTTGCAGCCTTTCGTATCGTGGCGTATCGTAAATTTGCGGATTCATTAGGATCACCAGCTCCAGGGGCAGCTCCTTGCCGCGCACCGTATGCCCCTCGGGCCACTCCACCGTCACAATGTTATTGGTGCCGCCGTCCAGCTTGATGATGCTCCCCAAGTGGACGCGGCCATCGGAGCGCCGGATGAACACCTTCTGGTTGATCGACAGCTGATCCATTCTTGTGCTTGCTTCTGGATTTTACTATAAATTTGTTTGAATCTACTGCAAATTTTTCGTAAATTTGTGTTTAATCTAAATTATGTTAGGGCCTATTCCATAGATTTTTAGTTTTACTGCAAAGCCAAAACAGGAGATGCAGCGACAGGCTAAGCAAAGTATGGAATGATCAGAGAATGTTGGAAACATGACAACCCAGTCGAACTTTGTTTTATATTTTTAACTTAAAGATGAGGCATTTCCAATTCAGCAAGTGGTTAGCAAGAAATTGAGGTAGCTTTTCATGAAAATTACATATTTTTAAGGAAATCCTAGGAAGGTTTGAATCTCCAAGTTCAAACTACACATCTCCGAGGATTAATACCTCGGTTTGGCCCGAAATTAAACTATTTCAAACACTCGTCTATATTCGCCTTTTCCCGCACCCATTCCCAGTGATATCTATTCTAGCGAGGATTGTTGTAGCTATTTGTTCAATTTGAGGGCAAACAACAGGCAGCAACAATAACCGAATCAACAAACAACACCACCAAGGCTCAGTCTCTCTCTCTCTCTCCGTGTATTTCCTATTTGCCAAGTGGGTGGTCGTGAAATGAAGCATTCTTTTAGGCGCACATCCAGGGAAGAGAGAGGAACAAGTTGCAGATATACGTTTGCATAAGCCGAGACGTGTGTAACGTACCAAATTGTTATTTATTTTTTGAAGTGCCTGCATCTCTCGCTCTCCAAAGGTGTGTGTGGATCCGGTATCCTGCCTGTAACCAGTATCGTGTGTTTTTGCATGGAGCTGCATAGATACATTGCCCGATTGGGTACGTGCAACTTGTTTCGGTCTTCGGTGGCGTCTTGTTTGCCATTTGTTGTCACATTTTGCCAAATTTACCGTGTAATTATCGGCAAAGGAGAAGGCAGTCTACTTCCCCTCAAAATGTTTGCTCCTTCCCCTAATAAATTCAACATGAAATTATTTAAACAGTTTTACAAAAAATATGTTTAGCTTGATGAAGAAATTGTATTTATTTGTAAAGAAAATGGCATTTATATATTTTTCCTTCAAATTTTAATAATATTATGGATTTCTGGCAAATCCTAGTTTAAAAAACTCTTTGTTTGTCTTTTCACGCAAAACCTGTTGCGCACTAAACATTAAATTTCTAATTCATTTTTTCTGTTTCTAAAAATTATTTAAAATTGTATTCGTAAATCGAATTATTTTCTAATAAAAACCTGCCAAATTTATCGCCATAGTTTATTTTTTTCTCTCTCTGTTTAGGGGCACACCTGGGCCCCGCCTGATATGCAAATTTCCATAGCTTTTTCTGTTTGCCTGTGTTGTGGGGCTCGGAGAGGCATATTTGTTTAGCCGCAGTCCGAGGACAGTTGGCTATCGTTTCGTTTCGTGGGATTTCCATTTCATTTTTGGAACCGGCACGTAAGCTGGAATATTTGCTGTTTGTGCTGGCCTAAACTGGCAAATCTAAAATGAACTAATAAAGCCATTGAAATGGAAAACAGTTTTACAAAAAGGAAAAGCATATGGAAAATGGAATTTTAAATAAATCTGAAAAGCCATTGAACTGCATTAACTTTTTTGTGTATATTCCCAGAAGACTGATTTCATGGCTGGGTAATCCCTCAAATAGTATATTGTTTTGTAGATTTTTGCTGGTTGCTCTCTCCCCGCTAAACTGTTTTTCTATACCAGTTTCAATGATTTTAAAACATACATATATCACGCACAATAATTGTCATTCGCCAGGGATTAAATGCTATTTGCTAATGTAATCAAATTGGACAATTTCGACAGTTGCACTAATCCGTTTACATAATCCGGATGCAATCAAGCCACCACATGGCACGTTGCCCCTCTGATTACAGCCTTTGTCACTTTGATTTAATTATGCCTGAAAAAATTATGTGGAAAATAGAAAACGAAAATAGCAAAGCCGAAAACTAAATGAATTGGATGAACGATTTAATAAATAACAATTTGATTGACTTTTACGCTGAACAAATAAAATAAAGGAATGCGGCGACAGTCAACATATAACAACACCTTCATAAAGAGGTTTAGTTTACATATTTCCATAGGCGTTGAATGCAGGTATTCTTGGCTTCCTCCTCCACCGGCTTGGGGCGCGCATCCTCATCAAAGTAATAGTATATCTCGCGACATAGGGTTATAAGTTTGTTCTCGTCTTGATCCTTGACAACAGCAACATCTTCTGGTTCCGTCAAAATAACAAGCAGACAGCCCAGGAACAACACCACCAGAGGGACCGCCACTACAAATGACTTGTATGGCAGCCTCTTACTTCTTTTTAGCAAATTCGTGGGGCCGAAATTAGACATTTTCGTTTTTGGTAATAGTTTTTGATCGAAATATTTATTTTAGAATACTTTATTTTTGACTGGTTTCGTTTGGAATAATTTCTAGACTTGTCGTTATATTGCTCGGTCACTGAACTCTAACTGAGATCTGCTTGACAGCTCCTCCAGTGGTTGCTCCCATTTCCTCAATTTCGATTGGAAAGCACTACACACAGCCTCCTCGAACACAACAATGCCGGGACGAAAGAAAGAAAAACTATCGGACATGGAGGAAAACCCACATAAATTTATACATAGCTGAGCCATGGGGAAAAACAATGAGTTGGAAAGGAGGGCCAGGCCGGCGGCTGGTTTTCCTTTCCATTCATATTCATCCGGATTGAGATCCGGATCCCCCCGGCTGAAGTGATTTCCGTTGTTTTTTTTTCTATAGTGGAGCGGAGCGTTGGTGCATTCAATGGAGTGCACTCTCCGCAAAGGAATACTTGAACTGCAACCCAAGAAAAGACGCACAATACAAATGTCGAGGGGCTTTGTTTGAACATCGAGTGGGACTCCGTCCCGGCAAATCACATATTTTTATGTCCCTTTAACCCAAGACAAAGCCCCGTCCCAGTGGGAGAACAAATTGCTGTGCTGTAAGGTTTGATTTTAGCTCGAAATCTGGTTTTATTTAAATCTCATTATGCATTTAAAGAGGAACGTGTTGCAGGGAGAAGTCATTGTTATTCTAGGATCAATAGGAGTAGGTGCTCCTTTAGAGCTGGAACGTGTGCATCGGGTGGAAGCTGCAGGAAAAAGTCATTATTATTCAGGGATCACTTGAAGATATTTTCCAGAGCTAGCTTACATGTCATCGCGGGCCTTAATGAGGGTTTCCACCAAACGGCTTAGAGGGGAATCGCCAATGCAGATCTTGTACACAGTGGTAAACAACGGGAATCTATCAACAAAATTAATAAAGGTAAAAAAGAAGGAACTCATAAATTGTTCTGAACTTTACTTATCCTCCAAACCCTTTTTCTTGAGCATATAATGCACCAGTTCAGCTGTCACGGGTCCCAGTGGCTCATGTCCTGGTATAAGGATATGCTCCAGCTCACTCAGCGGCTTGCCGGTCTTAACAAAAGCCTCGGCCAGCTTGCGGTTGCGATTGGCTATCAAATGGAAACTAAATATATCTACAGGGTAGATTTTTTTGACTCCTTACCATAACAACTAGTGACCAAATCAGATATTCCGCAGGACTCGAAAAATGTGCCCATGCGGCAGCCGGGATAAAAAACATCAACGAATTGCAACATTTCCAGAAATCCCCTCCTAATAATCCCAGCCTTTGTGTTCTCATTCAGCTCCATGCCATCCGAACAGCCAGCGGCAAAGGCAATGATGTTCTGCAAAAAAATAAAATTATAAATTTAATATTTTTTTATATATTTTTTTCTGTTCCCACCCTCAAGGTAGAGCAGATCTCCACACAATCGGCATCCTCGGTGACCACCACCCGGAAGGTGGGGGACCTGAAAATGTCATGCAACACTCGATAGTACTTTTGATCGCGACAGCCCACAGTTCCTTCGGCAAAGTGATCGTTGGCTATCTCAAAGGCCAGATTACAGCCCACCAGGACAGAGCAGGGAATCTATGGGAAGGTAATAAAAAATAATATATAAAAAATTAAGGGAAAATATAGAAAGTTTCTATTAGAAACCCCTTAAACCTATTTTAAAAATATAATTTAAATTACCTTCAACTGTCTCATTATAATTTGGGATATCAAAACAAATTGTCCATCATCCCCACGCTCGAAGCCCTTGATCAGGGAGACGGCATGAGCCGTGGGTTTGACTTTGCCCAGTAGGGTTTTGCAGCAGCTACTGACAAAGGTAGGCGGTATAGCAAATATTATAATATCTGCATCCCTAGCCGTGGCCACAATATCGTCCACAGCAACCTGTTACAAAGAATATATATTTACAGTAATGCAATTTCTGGTACCCACAATATTTGGCGGCAGTTCAAAGTTTGGCATATACTTGACATTTATGTGCGTAGTATTTATTATGTCTGTGAGCTTGCGACCATCCACTATTTCCTCGTAAACATACATTGGGACCTTTTCATCAAGAGTCAGCGAATTTATCACATTTCTTCCCACATTGCGGGCTATAGTCGTGGCCCAGTTGCCCGATCCAATGATGCAAATCATTATCTTGTCCATGTTGTTGAAAGTCAGTAAAAGAAAATTCTTTAAAATTGTTAATTTTTTTACTGTGTGTAATTGTAGTGACACTAAAAACTTGGTTTCAGAATTCCATGCCTCACTGTGTAAAATATATTATTTATTTCGTTAAATACTTTTCAGTGAAAAGTTTTCACTGTTCTCAAGTTTTAAAAAACCCATCAAATCAATTTTCTCATTAAACAACAGAGCAATGTTGATTCTCCGCATTAACTTCGCTGTTAACCCAAAAAAATATCAATAAATATATTAAAGCCTTCCACTGCGCAAATACACAATCAGACATTAATATATGTATGCATATTTACAAGCACATAAGTTCCGGGTACACATATATTGATTGAGTGCTGGGCAAACAATTCATCAGTGTATCGGGGAGGGATAAAAATTACGTATACGTCACGTTCGCCAAACTGGCAGGGCAAATAATTAACTGTGGCAACAGTTTTTCCTGTCTTGGCTGGGACTGAGCCACTCGGCCGGTGGAATTCATTCATTCATGGTTATTTTTACATATAAAATTAAGCTGACGCGGTGGAAAATATTTCATAATTCTCGTATTTATTTTTTAATTACGGCAGCTGGGAAAAGGAAAAGCGGCGGCGTGGGCATCGGCGGCGGCTGCGTTGGTTATTTAAATAAAATATATCAAATTGCGAGAGTTTAAAGGCAAAGGGGCGAAAGGCGAAAGCCAAAGTGAAAGTTCCAGCTCGAACGCCGTCGAAATCAATGTGCAAGAAAGTAAACACAGTGGCCCGTCCGCCAAGTACAATCCAATCCAATCCAATCCCGGCCAGGACTCCGGCTGCAGAGCTGCGCCGCCATCCACTCGACTATGAAATCAAAATGGATGATGGGCGAAATGAAAATGGAATTTTTAATGAGTTGCTGCTGCTGCTGCTGCCGAGGAGGCAAAGGCCAAACGAGAGCTCTGGCTGCCTCGCCAAGAACAATGGCGATGAGACAAAACGCTGGCAATGAGAGGGGACAGAATGGGGCAAGGCAAGGGGTTTTTTGGGGGCGAGAGGAGGTCCCAAGGCCGCAGCTGCAGTCAAGTGGGAAGTCCGTCTGTCCGGAGCCACAAAATTGCTGGTCAACACTTTAAGGACATTGCAGTGCCGAGAGAAATGCTCTTGGGATCAAGTTGACATCAACTTGAATTTTTCCAATATTAATTTAATATTAAACCCACAGTTTGAAGTATTAGCTCGACACATAATGGGGCTTATTTAGGGTTTAATAAATCTGTAAATAATTTCTCAAAACCAATTACATTATTTACGCCTTAAAGAGCCCATTAAAAGCATAGTTTTGTCAACGCAAAATTTAATACTTTGAGGCTCTCACACTCCACTGGTTTTTGCTTAAACAAATTAGGGAGCTCAAGTCGCAAATATGTATGTGCATTAGCAATTCACAGACAAGCAAAATGTGAGAGGGAATAAATCTAGCTAAAGTCTCCCAGGTAGCCCCATGAAACACTTGCAAAGTATTCTCAACATAATTCGTTTTTTATTCCGTTTTGGGACTGTATAAATTATTCGCACACTCACATGTACTTGGGCTCCGCTCGTCCTACATTAATTTCAGTTTTTATTATTTTATTCTCTCAGTTTTCTTTTTGTTTCAACCATAAAGTAAACCTAACTTGGGCAGCTTGGCCAGGGAGGGAACTCGTCTCTGGGATACACGCACATAAAGTTTTACCACGATTTTTATGCTTTTCACCTTACACACACACACAACACACACATCTGCTGTGGAAAAGAGGGACGAGAGACAGTTACTCATATGATTTTGTGACTACAAAGTTGAATCGTAAATAAAATTATTCCATGTTTTTCGCTGGATGCAACGTGATTTCGAGTGCCTGAGTGTGGGAGTCGGGAATTGTAACTAAACTTTCACTTTCACTTTCGCTCTGCCCCAAACTTTTGCGGAAGAAGAACTTTGCAATCTTGGGATAAACTAATTAGCAAGATGTGTGTGCCAAACACACAACACACACGCACTTTTGTGCTGAAAACTGTGTAAATTTCTCACAAAATCGATGGGGAAAACGCTTGCCAAAGGAAAAATATTTATTTGCGGATTTGTTTTAAAATTATTGTAGGATTTGTTGTTGTCAACAGAGCTGGCTCTTCCTTTTAGCTTATTTCCGTTTGGAAATAAATTCTATTGTTTTGTAATAAAAACTTATCGAATTTTCTTGCCTTTTTTCAATAGTTAAATGATATGTTAAAAATCTTTTGATATGATTTTAAAGACAACATTTCCTAGTCTCGGCCAGCACTTAAACTGGCTTTTATGTTGGCCATTTTCGCTGTCATTAGGTAGCGTTCTCTGCCGCTTTAAAAGGCATTAAATTACGCGCAAAGAAAAGTTTGTGTCTGTGTGAGTGGCCCCAAAAGTTAAGCTGGATTCGAGTAGAAATCAGATACAGATACAGATACTCACTTCCCTGGCCCTTAAGATGGCGGATACAAAGCGAAAGCGCCGCAGTCTTAGGATTGCGTGCGAAATGCAAGCAAAGTTGGCTTGGATGAAAAATACGAGGGGAAAAACTATGCAAACTGCCCGGGTCTAGAATAGAATCGAGATAAACTACTCACAATATTTACTTTTAATTGGAGAAGTTCAAAGAATAAACAAATATCAAGGGATTGGGAGGGAGATGCGGCATTTAACTTCTGTTTTTGTTTCTTCACGCTTTTAGCATTTTTTTTTGTACACATTTGAAGGATTAAATGGAACACATGGTCTGTTACACTAAGACTAGCTAAGGAACTCATTTTAACTAATTTTATTATCAAAATTTAAGACAAGCTTGTGTTTTAGATATTTAATTCAGGCCTTGGGAAATGCTTAAAATTCTTTTAAAGTTTTTAAGATGTCAAAGGGTCTTTAATTACAATTTTATTATATTTCGGATTATATTTTCTTCTTGGTAATTCCAGTATTTTCTCTTACAGTGTAGACCAGCGCCTGAGCTAGGGCTTTAATCCCGCCGATTCGAGTTCATTAAGCTTCTTAAATGCGGCCCAAAGTCGAATTAATATTCCAAACAACATTTGCCGCATTCTGCGGCACTCTCTCTCTCTCTCACTCCTCTGTGTGTTGCCATTTCATTTGCTCTCATTTGACAGACCTCGGCGGAAAGTTGAGCCGAAAAGTTCAAAGCAGGCACAAGTCAGGCAGGTCAGGTCAGGGGCAGAGAGGTATCGTCTGCAGTTGGCTTTTAATGTTCTCTTTTGCGTTTCGCTTTTCTTTTCTTTTCATTTAATTTTTTGAATTTTTTTTTTGTCTGAATGGTAATTAAACAAGAAAGGAAGCTAACTTCGGCACACCGAAGTTTGTATACCCTTGCAGATT
>JAEIIJ010007172.1:0-31887 GCA_018904815.1 Drosophila ogumai
ACGATTTTAGGAAGTATCTATCTAAGGGTTTCAAGAAACCACTAGGTTTTGAAAATTCTTATTTTTTAAATGGAAAAAAAATCTATTGTCATTTCTGTATCACTTTCGAAAGAAATATCTTTAAGCGCCATTGTTGTAAGACTTTTAGGTATACAAAAAAAATATTTAAAATAAACAAAACCTTAATTTTTCTCAAGTATTTCTCCCAATTTTCGACAGTACACTTGCTGCCACCCCAAAAATGATTTTTAAGTGGATTATTGGCGTACGCTGTCCCCAGGCCCCCACCCTCTTCTTCGGCCACCTCATAATGCATTTTGATGGTTTTTGGTTTTCGGTTTCAGCCACCTCCCCCCCTGCTTTGCCTTTGCTTTGGGCTTAGTTGTTTATAAGTTTTGCTTTGGCTCTCAGGTGGTCGGGTCAGTAGAGGGCCTTTTTGGTTTTTTTCGTCGTCGACCTGCCCTTCTGTCTGGGAAATCAATTAACTGCGCGTCAGACGAGCGTGTGGCAACGGATGTGGGAACATGGCTGTGTGTGTGGATGGGGTTCCGGTTGCTGGGATGTGCGTGTGGTGGGGAGAAAGAGTGTCCAAACAGAACATTTATCAAGCGACATCGGGGAGAAGACAACATATGGCGGTGGACGTTTTCCGAGTCAACATATGGCGGAGAGACAGGAGGAAGAGAAAAGCGAGGAACATGGGCCAAACAATGGGGGCTTCAAGGGTGGAGACATTAAGGCACTGAATCCCTCTGGTCTTATCACAAGTAAAGCCTTTTATTGGTCTACTAATTGTGTCCACATCAAAGGGGCACCGCTTTAAAAGAATTTTGTTATTAAAGGATTTTTTACTGATTAAAAAAAAACTTTTTTTAATATTTATTAAGAATTAAAAACCACGTAAAATGTTTTTTAAGCCTTTTAAAATTTATTCTAAACAAAAAAGGGTACTTTTATTATTATGAATTATTTAAATATTTATTAAAAGATTTTCTGTGTGTTAAGGAAACCTTTTTTAATATTTATTATAAATTAGATGCTCTACAAAAATGTTTTGTAAGCCTTTTCAAATTTATTCTAAACCAAAAACTGGTTATTTCATTATTATTTATTTTATAAATAATTATATAAAAATAACCTTATAAACAATAAAAAACCCTCAACCCTTAACTATTTCACTTGTTAAAACCATAACTCCAATATTTTATCTTCCTTTTATCTTCCTGTTATAAAATAATTCATCTCCCTAAGTTCGACTTGTCATAAAAAGTAAATCCTCTTTTTGTGTTCTCTTCACCGCCTAAAACTACGTAATCAATGGTGGCCATAAAGGAATTTATCATTTCTTTTTAAGTAACTACATATAAAAACAAAAGCCACTTATGTGCTCTACCAGCTTTGAAGTTGTCGGCCTTCCGTTTTGTATTTTTATTTCATTTTTCTCGCCTTGGCGTTGCATAAGCTGCCTGACTTGCCAGCGAATACAAGACAATCAACAGAACCCACAATAAAAAGGACTTAAAAAAAATATATATATATACAATATATATGGAAAAACTTCTTTATATCTTACGCCCCACATAATGGGAAACTTCCGCAGTTGTTGGGGCCAGAATTCTCCTGCCTCTTGGTCACCAGTTGACCTTCAGTCCGCTCAACTAGTTGTTGTTTTTTATGGTTGCTCATTGAAGTGTTGTTGTTGTGGCGTTGTTGGCGTTTCAGTTTAACAAATATTGTTATTTGTGCGCCTCATGAAATCTGCGAATGCGAATGGCATTACAAGAAACCAGCGAGCGAAACAACAATATCGAAATAAATATTTTCCGAATCGCAAAATATCGGAGGAATGTTTTTTGTCTTGCCTGAATGAAATTTCGCATTTGATTTTATTTGCGTGCTGGCAAATTTGTATAGCATTTTTTTTTTTCGGGGTAAATCGGGTTTTTTGTTTTGCTCCACATTGCCCGAAGGTTGCGCTTGGCTGAGCAAAATAACAAAAAAATACTACAAAATACACAACAAGGGGTTATATAAGACTTGAAAATGAAGTTCACTTTGCTTGAATCTCTCATTCTCCCTGCTGCTTTACCTTGAATTTTTTTCAAGTGAAGTTTTATGTTTTTATGGCGGCGACCCTCTTCAGTTTCCAAATATGACGCATACGCCTTGTTGTACGACTTAAAACAAAAATTTGCGTCGCAATTTGAGAGAAATTTCGGGGGTTCATTCACCCTTGAATACATATATATATATTCTGTTTTTGGTTATCCCAGATATTCTCACTTCATTTTCTATTTGCACGACCTTTTAGCTCGGCTCGCTAAATAATTGTGAGCATCATCATCATCATCATAAAGTCTTGGCTATGTGCGGCCTTGGCTCAGACTGAACTTCGACATTTGGTGTGTTCTTTTTTGTTTTTTCGGGATTTTTTTTTTTTCCGTTTTTCCAGTGCCCAAAATTTATGCGACAACGCATAGCGATATTTCCCAGATGTAACCCGCGCAACGACAGCCACAAAAATCTTCACAGTCGGTTGATTTTCACCAAAAAAAAAGAGGGAAAAACAAATGGAAAAACAAGAGGAAACCCGCAAAAGAAGAAAAGAAAACCAACACTAGTATTTTGATGTTCTTGGGTTGCTTGTTGACCTTTAATAGGAATACCATTGAATTTCTTTAAAGAAAACATTAAAATATTTCAAGAAAATATTAAAACCCAAACAAAGTCCTAATGTAGCTAACAAAGTAACTAAAAAACCGAAATAAAACTATATACCAAGCAATCATATAATTTACACAACACTTGTGTGTCAGAAGGCCTCATAAAAATGCATCATAACAATAAAAATAAAAACCAAAGTATAAACAATTCATTACTCAGACAAAACTGTCGCAGATTTAACGCCAAATTGCCAGAAGGCAGAATGCACTTCCTGAAAGTGAATAATTATTATTATAATTTTATATTATTTTCATGATTTCCGTCAACAGCATCAAAATGGCCAAGTGAGCATTCATTCATGAAGACAATTAAAAAGGGGGATTTAGTAGATGCTAGACTTCTCTTTGTGCCATTAAACTGTCTAGAAATTGTGAAATTTCAACAAATTTGATTCGAAACGAGGAAATCGAAAAGGGAGAAGGAGGAGGTGTCCCTCCTCTGGGATTCATTTAACAAACAATTCTCTGGCACTTAAGTTTCGCACTGAATCAAAACCTTGTTGAAAGACAGAAATAATGCCGTGAGAGAGAAATGGAAATGAAAATAAATGACAAGGCAACAAAATGAAACACAGGCGGAAATCCTTCAAAGGAAGGAAATATTTGCGCTCAACGAAGGATATTTCCTTTCATATTTCAAATGAATTATGCGCGAAATTCTTTTCCTTCCTTTAACTGCTGACATTTGCTTAAATTCTCGTATTATTTCCCCCCTTCACAGTAACTTTACGAGGGTCGTAAACTCAACTCCGCACAATTAGCTTCATCTGCATAATGGTCATATTTTATGCCAGACTCCGGCATTTCTTGCTCCGCTCCAGTTATCCCCATCATAGACATCAAAAACGGTCAATTTCCCTACGGGTGGGATTCGGATTCGAAGAGGGTTTATGGATGGGCTGGAACTGGGAGTGTCGCATAAAGTTTGCCATCTTTTTGCTGCTCGTTTATGGCCGCTCGTTTCCCGTCTCACTTGGCGCAGTTTTATGGGCATTCATTTAGTATTTAGGTCAGTTTTTTGCCGCCGTCTATTTTCCTTTTACATAATAATTCAGTGGCTTTTTCTGTGGGTCTGTGTGTGTGCCTCGGCAATCAAAGCAGCTCTGGACATGCGGCGTATACGCAATGTATTTATTTTTAGCAAATTGTTTAACGACTTTTAAGCACAATTGAATTGAAAACATTCGGGGGGAACACACATTCTATTTGTTATTCTATGTTCATTAATTTGTTGCATTTCATTTAGTATATATTTTTAAATCACATGATTCATTGCCTTTGTCTTTTATGCGGAAATCAAAATTCTTAGATTGCTGATTTTATTATGCAATCCATGCCAATGCCTTGTGTCAACCGCCAAAGAAAAACATTCGCTTCTCTTCTCGATATTCATTGCAATTTTTTTTTGTTGGGTGGGAATTTTGCAAACGATTTTTAATGTACGTGACGAAATCTGATTTTGAATGCCCACACACGCCAAAAGCTACACACGATGGCAAGAATACACATAGAGAAACAGAACAGGAGTCTCCAAGTTGTTTTAAAAACATTTTAAATATTTTGTAAAAATTAAAGAATAACAAAAACTTGGGGGGAAAAAAATATTTCTAAAATATTTAAGGGTTTTAGTCTTGAATTTCTGAACCCACTTAAATTTTTCTCCCTGTGCACTGCCAAAAAAAATCTATATACACTGCAGACACATATGAGCACAGTCATATCTGAAGCCAAATGCAATTTATCAACAGTTGGGCTTAAATTGTCTGCAGCGTAACGGAAACTTGGCCCCGCGTGGAAGATGTTTTATATCTGTTTATATCTCTCTCTAGACGGGGCTGAGAGGGCGGGGCCCCAAACAAAAAGGGGGGCGTTCGCAGAGCGTAAAATTCTCAAATAAGTGCAAATTGGTGCAAAAACAACAACAGCAACAACAAACGACAGTAGCCATCAGCGTTTGGTTTTGCATTTTAATTGAATTCGAATTCGTTTTTTATTTTCTCTCATTCGTTGCGGTTGTAAGTGGAAGTACGAGTATCTGATGGATACAGATACGACCGCACACACACGCAGATCGAACGGGAAGTATAGCTGGTCACCGAGAACGTGGTGGCCGCCTTCAGGGTGATATAATGTAGAAATAAATATAATTAGTATGCATAGTACATATAGTTGTTCGGCTCTGGAGACTCTGGGGTAACCGAGAACGTAGCATATTGCATAATGGGACAGGGAAACCTCATTTAAATGGGCGGAACAATATTGCAACAAAGTTGAGAGATGGCGTTGTATATTTTACTATAATTAAAGCCTCTATGGAAGATCATAAACACTTGTAAGTTGAGTTGAGATGTTGAGAAATAAGGAACTAAATTAATTTAATTTTTGAAAGATGCATTTCAAAAACTTGTAAACAATTTTTTAATAGTTTTGCTAGATTTATGTTATTTGTTAGATATCATTTTGGGTCAATTTCAGCATTAAGCTAGGTTAAAGATTGACCAAATAGCAAGAAAGGATACAATATTCAGACTAATCACCCATTTAAGACCCACAAGAAAATACTTTTTATTTTAAACTATATTTTTAACAAAGAAATTTCCATCTATTGCTTATTTATTGTTGTTTTTCTGACCAACAATCCTTCACCCATTTCTTAGTCGCAGTTTAAGATATCACCAATCTACCAAGGCATAAAATAACCCAAAGGAAAAAAAGAAAACTGCTTATCTTTTCAACAACAAAGACAGTTCAAAAAGCGTTTAGAGAATAAACAGTTAAATAACATTCTTCCAGTTATCTGTGCCTTTATGTTTTTTGGCACCTCCAATCTCTCATTCACATAACGCGGTTAGCCACAAATCCAATCTTATAGGCCTTTCTTATCTGGCAAACAAAGCCCCCCCATATCAGTGGCATTTTATTTTCGGAACTCGAGCTCGACACGCAAAACAAAAACAATATAAATATATAGGCTATAGTCATAGCTAAGTAAACAAGAAATATTGACAAATGTTTTACATAATCAAAAGTAGTAATTTGGTTGTAAACAAAACAATTTATATAAGAGGGAGAAATTGTTTTAAAGAACTTGTTAACAAGGAAAATAATGGAGCGGAAATGTACAAGAGATATGGGGAATAAAGTTAAAAATATGGTTAAGTAATCATGCATTATATTGAGATATATGTTTTTGGGAATGTATATAACAAAATAAATGGATATAGATTAATGTATATTATGGATAGGATAAATAAAAAAATTAGATTTTGCAGAATATAATTTAGTAAAAAAAAGCAAAATAAATAACAAAAATAATATTTTAAAGAAATAAATTAGATTAAAATTGCGAAAACAATATTAATCTAAAATGCAAACAGAAAGCAAAAAAGCTCAATACAATTAAACCAAATAATATTTGTTAAATTAATTAGTAAATAAATTCCAATAAAATGAACAAAACCATTAATTAATGTGTTACCATAAAAACAATTTAAAATATTTCTCCTTTTGTATTAATAAAATATTAAATTAAATTGTTCTACAGGAATTAATAAATACCATTTAATGAACCAATTCAGGAAGATATTTTGAATAAAATATATATTAATATCAATTTATTTTAATTGAATTTTCCTATGCCAAAGTTTACCAACATAAAGTTTTACATAATAAACAGATATAAAACTCAATCTAATGTTGCGACAATTACAGCAAAATGTAAATTAATATCTTTAAAGGAAAACCCAAAAGATGAGCTCTTTTCTCCACTGGACACCCTGCTGATTTGTTTTTATTTTAGCTTTTTTTGTCCATGTAATCATTTTTGTAACAATTGCAGCACCAGCAGCAACAACAATAGCACCTAGGCAATTACAACAACAACACGCTTGTAGGGCCTTCATACTCAAATTGTTGGTGTTGTTGTAGCCACCTATGTCGCCTTGTTGTTGCGCCTTTTTATGTTGCGTAATGTTAGGCTACATAATCGCGTTTTCTGTGTTAACAGCAGCTGCGCCTTTTTAACATATCCACGGTCTCTTTAACCTTAACATGTTAAGAGTAAAGCAGCAAAAAGAGACAACAAAAGAGATGAGCTCTGTTTTTAACAGTGCTTACCCCTGTTAAATGCTCTTAAGTTCTCTTAGCATGTTGCAATATCTCATGATGCTGGTATCTTGGCAACATTGTCTACAAGTGGCCTACGTGACGTAGCGAGGGTTGTTTGGATTGGAGAGAGTGGGTGGCAAAGGGAAGTGCATGACCTAGGCACTGCAATGACTTTTTGTTCTAGCTTACCTTGATTTTTTTTCACTTTCGCCCTGCATTTATCGATGGTCGAAGTTTATTCGCTGGTCGAGCATTAGTAAGCTGTTTTTTTAGCACTTTTATTGTGTGTATTTCAAGAGTTTTTAATCACTTTGCGGGGGAGCAAAAACCTGTTGAGGAAAACAAGAGAAAGGAGTTGATTTTTAGAGATAAAAAATATATAATTGATATTCAAAATAAGTCACAAAATTGTTTAAGCAAACAGCATTTATATTATAAATATTTAAATAAAAGTTACTGTACACTTAAATATTTTTGTTTATTTATTAGAAATAATGTTTGTTTGAATTATTTTGTGACTTATATTGTTAGTTTCCTTATCGTTAATTAACCTTATCAGTCGCTATGTCGATGACTCACTGAATTACATTAAAAAAAATTCTGCCTTTTTGTCAGTTCACATTGAAAAACTTTTTTTACATTTAATTAGTTGAAAAACATAGTGTATTACCAGTTTATAAAAATAGTAAATAAATATATATGTATGTATATATAAATCATTAGCTCATTAACTTTAATACTTGTAAATTGTTTTACACAACTTTTAGCTTAGTTTGTAAAGCACAAGTAATTCAATTAGATTTTTGAAGACTTCCTTAAAAATAAAAGTAACCGAAAAATATAAAAATAAATATAAAATATAAAAATTAATATTCAAAAAGAAATATAATATAAAAATAAAACCAATAAAATTTATTAATATTTTTGGTAAACGGAAAATTGGCGCCACTGCTAACGATCTCAGCTGTCAAAATCTGTGTCCGTCAGTCCCCATTGACAGCAAAAAAAAAGTGTCGGTAAGGAGGAAAGACATGTAAAAGGCTAATTGTCGAATATTCGCGCGTGCTGAACATTTCCCAAATATTTCTTAATACATTTATATATGCTGTTTGCACGTCTAGATCGTTACATTTAATGTATCTGTATCTGTACTTTGTATCTATGCATCTGCAATATTGTCAGACGTAATTGCTTTGGCCGCACGCCGAGAACTTTTCCATCCCACCCGTCCAAGTTTATTTAATTGGCCAGAAGCTGACATTTATGGGGGTTTCTTCCAGATTTATATACTCAAATTAGTTTTAAAAGTCACTAAAAAAATTTACTACAACGTTTGATTTTCTTTAAATATTTTCCAGCACCTGCAAATTTCAAGAGTCTCTGCCTGCGTGCCGAAGTCTTGCTCAAACTGAGCCACTATCAAAGTTCTCTAGCGGATATTGAGAATGCGCTGAGAACGCGCTGCACTTCGCCCAAGGTAAGGTTTGATTTTATCTCGATTAAATTATATATTAATATATTTAATTATATATTTTTCAGGCTCACTATTTGAGGGCTTTGGCCTTGAGCGGCCTGGGTAGACTGGAGGAGGCTTTGTACAATGGTTTTTTGGCTATTTGCCTTGATAAGAATACAAATCTCAGCAACTCGGAAATATTTCAACATGATCTCGCCAAGGTATTAAGAAATATATGCAATTTTTCTACTAGATTTAAGCTGTTTTTATGTAATTTAAATCTGCTAAATTTTTGTGGATTTGTTGTAGTCTAGACATCGTTAAAAATATGCTCAAAGAGAGGTAGTAAAAGGCGTAGCCATGTGGCATTGCCTGCTTAATTGTTAAATTTACAACAAAAAAAGGCTTAAAAATAAATCCAAAATTTTAACTTTACTTATATTACTTTTTCTTTAATTAAAATTGTGCTTGGGAATTGCCTGAAATTTATAAATATTAAATAATTAAATTATGTTCATTGTCTACACAATTTTTAAAGGAATAATTTTACAAAAAATTATTTAAAAAAAATAAAAAATAAAATTTTATGAATAATAAAATAAATCCAAAATTTTAACTCTACTTACCAGAGTTTCCCTTTTCTTCATTTTCAATTAAAAAAGAGCTAAGCAATCACCTGAAATTAATAAATAATAAATAATTAATTTATGTATAATTTTAAATTTCCTTTAAAACTCACTCAAACTTTCCTCTTTGCCTTCCCTAGATTCTCCAACGTCTCCTGGCCCAAATGCCCAAGACTCGATGCTCCATCACCGCCGCAGCGCATCCTGGTGTCCAGCAGCAGCACCGCAGCTACGCCAGCTCAAGGCAGCCCTATCCCCTTCTGTGGGAGCAGGTTACAAGGCGGAGGAAACAGCAGCACCATCACCATCATCACCTCCATCACCATCATCACCATGTCCACCTGGACGATGTGGAGGATGAGTTTGGTCATTATGACAACTACATAATGGCCGGCGACGATATGGAGGAGGAGGTAGAAGTGGAGGTGGATGGCGGTGAGCCCGGATCCCTGCATCTGGACGGCGACTTTCTGTTTCCCAGTGCTCTGGACTTTATGGATCACCATCGCCATCAGCGGCATGTCTTTGAGCAGAAGCAATTCGATTTGCAGCCACGCCGCCATGCCAACCGGAAGCACTGCAAGCGGAAATGGTCGGCGGCCATGGGAAGCGGTCGCGTGGCGGAGGAGGAGGAGAATGTGGATCAGACTGAGGTGGCCGGAGGAGGAAGCCAGCGGTGTAGCCGCCTTTTTGCCGGTGTTCTAGAGCGCACGCAGCAGGAGCTGCAGCGACTGAGAAGTGAGTGAAATGGAAAGAAAATAAATCTTAGAGCCTGCAACTAATGCTTCTCTTTTATCACTCAACTTACAGAGCTGGAAGAAACGGGTCCATCGCTGGCGGTGAGCGCGGTGGCCGGGCAGCTGATCGATGCCAGCGACTTTGACTGCGTGGTGTGCTGCCGGACACTGTGGAAGCCGGTGGTCACCCCCTGCGGACACACGTACTGCCTGGTATGCTTGGATCGTTGCATGGATTACAACTCCCCGTGTCCATTGTGCATGTCACCACTTGTGGAATTCAATGTCAATGCCAGTGCCAGTGCCAGTCAGAATCAGAATCAGATCCACCTGCATCCGGGCTCATCCTCGCCAGTTCCTTTCGCGCTGGCCAAGCGGCCAGTGACGAAGTTCCTAGAAGCCGCAATGAAACGATTCATTCCAGACCACTACGAGGCGCGTTTCCGTCAGGAGATTGACCAGGAGCCCTCCGTTCCAGTCTTCATCTGCACAACTGCCTTTCCGGCTGTGCCATGTCCGCTGTTTGTGTGCGAGCCCCGCTACCGGCTGATGGTGCGGCGTGCCGTCGAGTCCGGCGACAAGACCTTTGGCATTGTCCAGCCAAATAGCGGCAAGTCGCGCTACTATGATGTGGGCACCATCCTGGACATCCGCGACTGTGTGCAGCTGGGCGATGGCTGCTCTATTCTCAGCACCATTGGCTGCAAGCGCTTCAAGATTCTGGCTCGCAACGAGAAGGATGGCTATGAGACGGCCAAGGTGGAGTACATCTGCGACGAGCCCATTGCCGAGGAGCAGGTGAAGATCCTGGCCGGCATGCAGGGAGTGGTCTTGGCCAAGGCCAGCGGCTGGTTTGAGAGTCTGAGTACGGAGCAGAAGCATGAGATACTGCAGAGCTATGGCCAGATGCCGCCGCTGGAGCCCAACTGGGAGCTGATTAGCGATGGGCCGGCGTGGGCCTGGTGGGTGATTGCCCTGCTGCCACTTTCCCAGCAGCTGAAGGTAACATCTATTAAAAATATTTAATTAAATGTTTAATTAATTGCTTAATTATCCTCACCAGGTTGACATCTTGGCTACTACCTCTTTGGAGAAGCGTCTGCGTGCCATCGACAAGACCCTGGACTGGCTGCACGATCTCAGGCATCCGCAGCAGCCTACGCACCACCACCAGCAGGCGCCTCAGTCGCCGCAGCAGGCACACCACCACCTCGATCTCGACTGCGAGGAGCAGGAAACGGGCTCCTCCGGAGCCGATGAGTGCTGCCTGTTTGCGGAGAACGGATCCGAGCCGCACACGGATGAAGAGCTGCTGCTCTAGAAGAAACTCCTAAGATGAGAGTTAAATTAAATTAAAAGTCAAGACGAAATACATTTTGTAAATTCTGTGTCTAAGCCATTTCGTTTGTAATCGAACGTTACATGTTAATCCTAGGGGCCAAAACCGAAAGCGAGCAACTTTAGCAGAACCAAAATTATCACTAGATCAGCAACAACATAATCTTTAGCTCTAACCTATAACCCTGTGTGTGTGTGTACGTATAGTGTAAAGTAAATTAGAGGAGAGAATATATTTAAAATGACACGACGAGCCCTGTGAAACAATCAAAACCATTTGCTTTTGGCTCAAAACCCCCGTTCACCATGAAACCAAAATCAAAACCTAATTTCCCCAGATCAACAGCTACAACAACAACCACATTCCACAAAGTCTTGAAAATATAATATATATGTTTGCCATAGCGAAAGGAGCAAGGGAAGTAAAATCAACTTTAACAAACAGAACTCATGGTTTCTACAAACAACAAACAAAATACACAAATTTTTGAACATAAAACAATTTTAAAATTAAATAATACCAATTCAAAGGCCAACAAACATACACCTAGTTAAAAATAAAACAAAATATAAAGTCGGATAGGAAAGAGCAAAGGAAACAAACTCTTACAAAACTTTAACTTCTCTTCATTTACTTTGTATAAAGCGGCTGGAACTCTAAGACAATCTGCAATATTTTTTTGATATACCTAAACGAAACTAAAACTAAAACAAAAACTAAAACTAAAACTATAAACTATAAACTCTATATACAAGAAATAAATAAGTAAAACTGAACTAGCGACTAGTTATGAAGGAAGTGAATAATAGGAGAACAAATGTGTACATTTTCAAATTGCTTTTCTGTTGATTAAACCAAAACACACACTTTCACTCTGCCCAACTCTCTATAACCACCCCCTACTCTCTCTCTCTCTTGATTATGCTAAGGCCCACTAATGATATGCTCACCTATATATACCTATATATGCGATTCTATACGCTAAACGCTTGTTTCTGTATTCGTATCTGTATCTTCAGCCCGCATTCCTATTGAAGAGCTATAACTTTCGATATAACTTTGCCTCGTCCTTGATTTCTACTATTACTTCTACCTCTAAGCCCCTCACGCCCATTTCGTTTATTATTTGCTCCACCCCCAAGCTCTCCCTTGTAAAGCAAATCAATTTTAAAAACAACAATTTGCTTTATCAGTCGGCACATCCTTATCTTTGTAAATATCTTTTATCTGATAATCTTAAAGCTCTATATGTACATGTATCTTCTACGTTAGCTATAGATCACGAATTTAATTTTCAGCTCAACACAAAACGATTATCTAAATAAATCAAGAGTTTGTCAAGTAAATATTTATATAATTTTATACAACTTATATACACGTACACCTAAATTAAATCATTTTACATTTAAGTTTAGCAACGTAAATGAAACACCCAAAATCGACATCATTTTTTTGTGTCTACTTTATATGGATAAATTATTATGTAAAGTCTATATAAAAACAACAATATATATATTTCAAATTTCTAAAATGCTTAAGATTTAATCAGCAAACATCTTTTCTCTGTGTTTTTTGTGCTAAACGATTTTTTACTGGTACTTCTTAATTTAATAATGATGTAAAATAAAGAGGAAAACAATTGAAATATAAAATAAATCAAAATGTGTGGTTTTTCTATCTAATAGAGGGGATATTTGGAAGAAGAAGTTTGTAGATAATTTCTAAAATTCTCAACATTTCTCCAACAATTTTTGCTTAAATTTAGTTTTGACTTGATCCAAAAATACTTGCAACCACGGCATCTGTGAATAAATGCATATATATATATTGTGCGTTGCATAAACCGATAAAACTTTCAAATCAAATCGAGCAAAACTTGTAAATTTGCAAATAGTGCGCTCGATCGTTACGTAAGCATCTGATAAATACCAAATTTCTAGTGCAAGCGGCGGTTCGCGATTTGGCAACTATGGAATAAGAATCGGAATTGATTAGTTGATATGCTGCCAGAGAAGTTATATGCCAGAGCTGGGTTCTGTTTCAGTTGGGGAATTCTTATGGAACAGAAAGCACGACTGGTAAGGGTATATCTCAGACATGTCTGGAGCTATACTTTTTATACTTATGAAATATTCATAGCGGGAATTTGCGTAAGCAAAGTATTAATGAATGGGTGGCTATGTCTAGAGAGACCTATGGAACGACGAGCTAGTCCCCTGGAAAAGCTGTGAAAAAACTTAATTTCCAATGACATTTTTCAATAGTTAAAATTTAAATATTCATTTACATTTTTATTAGAAATTAATTACTTTTAAAAGTTGTTTAATTATTGTAAGTTGAATCAATTATACATAAATGCAGCTCGACAATTTAAATAAATAACGATTTAATCGTCGTGGGTTATTAGGAATATTATCTGGTTACCATTTTATAATAAAAAAATTAAAATATAACGAACGAGAAACATTAAAGCTTTGAATTTTTTATATAAAATATAATAAACAAACATTAAATCAATAAATGTATATTTACAGAACACTTTATACAACTCAAAGCTTTATAGGTGAAAAATAAACTTGGTCGTGTCTATTTCACTTTGTCTATTTATGCTCAAATTTATAAAAATCTTAAATTTAGCAGGGCAAAAGGCAAAGGAAAATGTTGACAGATAAATTAAAACAAAATGTTGCTAGGAACATATTGCGCAACACTTTTTGCTCCTGTCAACATAGATGTAAATGTTGCCAAAGTTTAAAACACACAGATTCTTTATTGCTCAGAATTCCATATAAGATTTTATGGTTCAAGGTAATGGAAATATTTCTATAAAAAAAGAAAAAATATTCACTAACAGTAATAAACCTATTTTATATAATATATAGTATTCCTAAATTTTATATTATACAATTTTAAGTTTATTTTTAACATTTACAATATCTTAAAACATCTCCCTGTCCTCCCATATGTCTAGGCTTACCCTTAGGCCAGACCTTGAACTTAAATGTAAGCAAACACAGCCCGTTGACTCAGCTCCCTTGGCGGGCAGAAGAGAGACAGACCCACAGACCGAGAGACCCTTATATCTGTAATCTCCAGACGAAATACCAGAATTGCACCCAGAGACACCCGGAATATCGGACAACAAACAGAAAGGTGGAAGGCAACGAAACTATAGAAAAACATGATACTGGCCGAGCTAGGAGAGGGAAAATGCGAGCGAACCTCGCTCGACGACCCTGTTGTGTGTGTGTTGATAGTTTGTGATAGAGCCACCGAGAGGCGGGCAGATAAAGACTCGGACTTAGTCAGATCTGCTATCGGTGCAATTGAGTGGGTTCTGAGTTTGGCGAGAGGAGAATCCACTCAGAGTGCAGCGGCGACATATTAAATAATAGCCGAGGGTCCGTTCCGAGCTCAATCAGTCAGTCAGGTAACGCTCGGAATGTGCACACATATCGCGTATACGCCCCGGCCGGCAAAGGCATAGAAGCAGACTTGCCACTAGTCTCACTCTCCCGCGCGTCGTCCCAGTATATCGCAGTGTCTGTGAGAACGCTTCTGGACTCCCGCTCGCATTTCGTTGCATTTTTCGCCGTTTCCATTTTCGTTTATCCACGGGCCTTTTTGCGAGCTTAGAAAATGCACTTCTCGTGCATTTATTCAGTTTGAGTCCAGCACGCGCAGCGTCGACGAGCGGATCTCTCTCCCCTCCACAAAAATATATATATACACAAGCTTTCCGGATCGGGGTTCGGTTTATACGTATCTTTCGGATTCCGCCTTTTTTCGTGCAGTAATTCTTTAATATAACTTGTAAATAACATACTCGATCTGATGAAAAGTCAAGCCGTCTGTCGTCAATTATTGTCTCCGAGTGTAACTTGATCACAATTTACACGCCGTGTTTTATCATTTTGGTTTTGTTTCTGTTTCGGTTTTGATTTCGATTTTTGTTGTCTTTCCCTCCTTCGCGCTTCGCCAGAATTTTTTAGTTTTTGTGCTGATATTGCCCGAAAACAATGGCAATTTACCTTTTCGGTCACAATGAATTAAGACGTTTGCAGAAAACTAAAAATGTTTTTTATTTTATTTTTATTTTTGTTATTGGAGCTCTGTTTTAATACATACGTTTTGTGACCAACTGAGAAGCAGCAAGCCGGCGAGAAAATAAAAATGAGCAAAGCAAAACGGAAAAAGTTATGTTATGTAACTTTTAAAAGCAATTTGCACACACGAGCAATAATAACAGGCATAAATACGAAATAATTCTAAGAGAAATAAAGTGAAAAGCCGGAGAAACAGAAGTGGCTAGGCCGTCGAAGAGGAATATTTATAGATGCAAATAAATAAAGAAATTAATCAAGCCAATTCATAAAAATAAATTAGCAAATAAAAAGTGAGTGATGTTTCAATAAAGTGCTAATTGAAATAACACAAAATATTATATAAACACCCCTTAAAATCAATCATTTAAGTGCCAACAAGCTCAAGTAAAAAATAACAAATTGCCAAAGTTAAGTGCCAAAACCAAAAGCTGAGCTCAGCTGCGACTAAATTCTTAAGTGTTTTCCTTAAAAAATGAAGTGAAAATAAATGAAAGAAAAGTGCAATGGAACAAACAACTGCAGCCACTAAAAATCTATTACGAAAAAGCCGCGCCACAGGAGATAAGGCTAAGAGGCTAGAATTCTCGCTAAAAACTAAAGTGCATTCAACCAAAAATTACAACAAATTATCTGCCAGAGAGACTTTTCTCCGCCGACTTTCGTTAGGCTTTTGCCTATATGCATGCGCCTGCGCAATACCTTAAATATATTATTATAAAGTGTACATTTGTATATAAGAATAGGTATCAGTCTGTTCACTCTGTTTGCTGCACTCGTGTTGTTGCCTTTATTTCATTGTCAAAGTCGGCTTTTATAGCCAATATACTAGAAATGGGTATATAGTGTTTGAGTTTGATATTACCAGGTTGTAGTTGCATGTAAATCTGATCGGATACAGTGTTGCTGTATATAGTTTATTGAGTAATTAACTAATAATGAAACATTTTAATATTATATAGCAAAGTTTGTGCTAATTAGTTTAGAGGGTGATAGATAAATACATAAAAAACTATAGGGTTTTTGTACTATTTCCTTAATTTGTGAAAGTGTAATGTGATCACAATATTGAATAAATTTTAAAAGATTTAAAACTTTTTATACCTCTAAAAGGCTCTATTTAGTTTTAGATTTTTTGGTTTTATAATAATAGTAAAGAAAACCAATTTAAGAATCAATTTCAATCTAAGTTCCCTTCATTGATTTACCATTTAAATATTCTCAGTTCACTGTGCTTTCACTCAAAATCCCACAAGTACATGGTTGCCACGATTTGCATGCTTCTGTGAACGTTTATTGAAGAATTTTCAGGGAAACAACTAGTAGCTAGGTATTTCCCCAGTCGCCAGACTTGACTTTTCACAGTTGTTTTATTTTAATTTTTTTTATTGTATTTGTTGTATTTTTTTATTGTTGGCTGACAAGTCTCGGGTCTCGGATCTGGCGTCTTTTTGAATTTTTTGAAACGTCACCGTCAGCGTTTGACTCGACCCAGTAACTGTGTATGTGTGCGGGAGTGTGCCTAGGTGTGTGTTAGTGCGCGTGTGCATTTCATGCGGTGGTGTGTGATCATGCGGTGGCCGCACACACGCTCTCAGTAAAAGTTATTTCAATTGACAACCAACTTAAACAAAAAAAAAAAAACTATAAACACAGGCAAAAGGTAGTAGGCATTACCAGCTAGAGATTCGAACTTATCCGATGCAAATTGGTATAAAATGTGGCACAATTACGAAATGCAATTAAACGACCTGGCAGTTTGCTGCACTTTCTAGGCGTTTTTCGCTGCGTCTACTTCATTTTCGTTTTGAGCAAATAGCAGCTTGTTGATATGGTGAGATAAGCAACTGATTGACAACTGCCTCATGTCGTCAGGAGGAGTATTTTTCGTTTTCTCTTCCCTTTTTGTTTTTAGTTTTTTTTTTTTTTGCAAAATTTAGCTAGTTGAAAACAAAGAAAGATAAGTAGAAGAAAGCTTCTGGCAATTATTATTTGGTATGTCAGTGAAGTGTTTCAGTGACTAAACATTCAAGTAAATCTTTCCACACGGCTATTACCAAGCTATTAAAGTAATATAGTTTCCCAGTTTGAATTAAAAATTCTTCTTAAAATTACACAAATTACAATTAAACCTTAGGGTTTTGTAAATCCCCTCTAAAGCCACTCTTGCTGACTGAACATAAGGAAAAAGATGTTTAATGAAGTCTAAATTATGATGATAATGGGGTTCGAGATGATGTGTTGCACAGATGATGATATTGAGCAGGCGGACTACTCATGATCAAGTGCTCATCTCAGCGTTTGATTTATTATTAGATGGATTACCAATTTATGGCTACGCCATTCCTAGATCCGTTTTTCAAACCCTTTCATTAACCCATTTACCAAGTACAAAAACAAAATACAACTCCCCCAATAAAGAACCGGTTAAATCGAGGGGCCTTTAACCCTATAAATTGTCCAAGCTGCTTAATACTAGTTTAGGAATTTTAACTAGAAAAGAGAAAAGTGAAAAAGGGGGAACGAACGCAAGAAAATAAATCAATGAACGGCAATTGGCAAAAGATAAAAATAACAAAACAAAAAAAAAGTGAAAAAAAAAATAGTGAAAAATTAAATTAAGTCAAGTTTAAAACAACATGAGCGGGAGTGAGACAAAAAATATTACAAGCTTTGCGGAACCAAGAGGAAAGCCAGAAGAAAAAAAACAAAAAGCTGTACAACGGGTCGTATGAGTATTGGGTATTATCACTCACACACAGACACTATGCTGTAATCGCAATGCAATTAGCATTGGCAAAAGCTCAAGTTCACTGACAAAGAAATCAAGAGACACGAGAGAGAGGAAGACGCATCCAAGTGTGTGTATATGTATGTACATATGACTTACCCACACATCGACAGTATGCGATAATGTTTTTTGTAACTGAGCGAAGCTTTACAAATGCAATCAAATGACGTTAGTTCCCCCGCCAGAGCGAGCTAGCAGACGTTAGAGAGTGCAAGTGAGCGGGAAGGGGCGAACAGAGAGGGCAATAGATATAGTGGCTATATCTCTCCGCGCTCGGTGCTCGTGAGTAGGTCAGTCAACGATCTTCGGGCCGGGTTGAGTAAACTTGCCATTGCTCTGCCCAGTGCACTCCAACCGGCTTTCCGTGCTTTTCATTTATTTATATGCTCACATGCATGTTTTTTTTCCAACTTATTGGCTTCCGCATTGCAAATACTTATAAATATATGCCATAAATTCACAGCCAAGAACAACAACAAACGTCGTTGTCAATGCCAAATGTTTAATCTGCCTGATTCTAAAGGGGAGGGAGGGCGCTATCTGCAATCAATTAGGGGTTGTGTATTAGAAGCTTTAATATTTACTTAGACTTACATCAGGGGGAAGACTAAAAAGAAATGGGGTAATTTTTGTAGAAAAGGAATTTTTTCTTTTTATATATCCATCTATCTACTCTATTTATTTATCTATTTATATTTATCTCTTCTATCAATCTATCCATCTATCTATATATTTATCTATTTATCTGTCCATCTTTCTATCGATCTATCTATCTATCTGTCTATATACCATCTATCTATTTAACTATCTTTTTATATATTTATTTTTATATCAATCTATCTATCTATTAACAAAACATTTACCTATCTATCTATCTGCCTATATATTTATATATTTTATCTTACTTAACCTAATTAGATATTTTTACAAAACTATCTAACATTGAGAGAACTCCAATATTTTACTTAAATTGTTCAGATTAATATAAAGCTGCTAATAACAATTGAGGTTAGTAAAAGACAATTTTAAAAGCCTTAATAATAATTTAAAGGAACCTTTAAAGTTTTTAGTTATATAAATTAAAAGCTAAATAACTAAACAAAGAAAATATCTATTTTAAAATAGTTTTACTAATTTTTAAACTATGGAACCTTAGTTGATTAGTAGATTAGATTAATATAATTGCTTTTATTGAAACAGTAATGCAATGTATTTAATATTTATGTTTTTTATAGACTGTAATAAAAACAAAGATTTAAAACAATTTGTAAGTCTTTTTCAATAGCAGTTACCATCGCTTTTAAAATTCAAGCATTAAACAAACTTCAACACAGTTAATACCAACGATTTTTACCACTTATTCAAAAGCAAACCATTTAAAAACTTAAGAATCACTCGTTAAATTACATGCAATTGATTTAGACAAAGATTTCATGCTTAAGTGACTTTGTTTTAGAAAGTGATTTATGGTTTATCAACTCAAGCTGAACAATCCCACCAAGTTCTTAACTTTAAATATTATTTGTTTATGTGATAATGCAGTTTTTCCTGAATCAACTTTGTATTTAATAGCTTCTATTCGATCCAAAGTTGAATGTCTGTGACCCAATAATTTCCCAGTTTGTAATTGAGTTGGCAAAATGGCAATTAGTCCGCATTCTCTGGGGTAAAACTAAACGCTTCAATAATAACACCTGACACCGTCTCTATATGTCTCCATTTGAACCCTTTTCCAAGCTCTTGGTTTTTTTTTTTTTTGCACTCTGGGACAGACCAAACCGACCGCACTAATTGCAACACGAGCCATTAAGCTAGTCATTGGCAATTATCTGGCAACTTTTCAAGCCAACAAACGGTCTCGGGAGCTGGGTTTGGGCCAACCAACAGCTACTTACGGTTAACCAGCAGCAACACTTGGCCCAGGGAGCGGGCCGGAAGTTTTCACCTTTGATGTGTATTTAAAATACTCTTGCCTACATGTGGGAAATTATGAGACTCTCTCTGGTCAAACGGAGCTAAACGGATTAATTACAGATGCCCTCGGCGCAGATGGAAAGCTGCTGTAATTTTAAGCTGCTTTGCACATTTTAATTAAACGCTGATTTTTCGTACATTCGTCCGGCTTTAGCTTTAAAATGGGTTCAACTCCAACGTCATTCCGGATTCTGGGCATAAAGTTTTCCACCTCAAACCATTTGGAAAAATGCATTTAACAGGCTTGCAAACCCCTTTGACATTTGCTTAAAAGTTTTCAAGTTTTTGTTCGCCAAGAAATTGCTTTTCGCCGAAGCCCCTAAAATGTTGTCGCCGTCAATTAACAGGGAATAAAATTTGCGGGTGTGAAAGAAAATTAGTTGAAGCACCAGTAGATGCTTGAGAAGTGACTGAAAACCAGCAGTCAGAGCCGCATTAAAATCAAATATTCTCACAGAATTATGCAATAGGCAAGCGAACGAGCGAGCCCGTGCATGGAAGCTTATTTATAGCCTGACAAAGCAACCAAAGGCCGGCTGCAGCCAGGCAATTGGTTAGCAGCTGCTCCACTCGCTCTCCTGGCCACTAACCCACCCCCACCCCCACCACAATCCTACCCAGCACACCCTCTCTAACCCACTCCAACCACCGACTGGTTGTTATGGCATTCGCTGAACGCATTTTGTAACATGACAAAATAGCGTAGCATACATTTCAGGGGTTGCAAATGTGCAACATTGATTGGCACGGCCAACTGGCAAATTGGCCACGGGGCCTCCATCCGTGGAGCCTGCGCAGGCGCAGCTTACGGGATTACATAACCCTGCCTGGCACTCCGCAGGAAACCGATTCCAAAGGATGCTGCTCGAAGCTGGCAGCAGGCAAAGCCGAAACAGAACCACAACTGCACTTGTTGCTGACAGAACGCGGCGTGAGACAACGATTTTGTCGAGAAAAGCGTCGGGAAAAATAATTCAAAGAAAATTCTCCGAATAAAATAAAATAAAAATAATAATTGTGTTCTCCAACCCTTTGCAGGCCTTCAAAATGTGGCATATTGAGCATATGGAAATCAATTGTTGCGTGAACATTACCTGAACTTTAACCGAAAGACCCAGAAACATATGAACAAAACTATGTGAGCGTGTAAATCAATTTTCGTGGCAGTTGTGTGAGCAAGAGTCTTCAAAAGAAGTTAAAAGTTTCGCACTTTCTTCGGTTTTTTTTTCGTTCTTAACATTTTTCGGTGATTTTTAAAAAATTTTCGTGCGATTTGAAGTGGATTATCCGACAGATACGAAAATGGACGACGAAAGCGATGACAAGGACGATACGAAAAGGTAAGTTCAACACACACTAAGCACCCATACACCTGAAGGCCTTGGCTATTCATAAATAGATAGCACAAATCCGTGGACAGTCTGCGACTGACAGTTGACAAGAAGCAGAATCGGAGAGGAGAATACGTGTATATGGCATTTTGTGAAATTTTCCGCTAACTCGAAGGTGGAATGTCCCCATTCTTTGTTTATTACTTTTCCCATGAATGACTGTGACTAAGACTAAGGCACTGCTCTGCTGCCGTCACAGTCTCTCCTCAGGTGGGTAGCCCCCAGACCATTTTGGTAATTCACACCCCACGAATCAATCAATGGACTCCCAGTAGTTGTAACTCGATTCGTTGATCCGTTTCTCCTGCGGCCAACTTCAATCAGTTGTAATCGGAGAACGGATTCAATTTGCAGACGCATTAATTACAATTACTTGGCATTGATTAATACTTGAAGGTGTCTGGCGAAGCCTTCTTGGCGCGTATCAGTTGGCAATTGATATAAGAAATTAGAAAGCCAGAGATATGGGAAAATTGTCATTTCAAATGGGATTATTCTACGTTTGATTAGAGATCATTCACACATGCTTTGTGTCTAGACTGGGTGTGACAACGTAATATTCACGACAAGAATGTTACTTTAAAGTCATCTAAGGGTTTTTCAGGATTTTATAAAGTACTATGATTGAGGTAATTGGAGCAAAAGGAATAGAAAATGCGATCTAAGGGTAAATTGTAGTAATTGCTCAATTTCTACTGCTTTATAAACCTTTTACATTTCAGCATAGCCTTGCTTGGAATACAAATTCTGTTTAATTTCTATTTAAACAAAACATAACTTGGAATTACTATGTACTAAATATTTTCACAGAAAGTCAAAGAAATTAGAATTCATTTTTTAGAAGCTCACATTTTTTTAATATAATTTTTAAAATTTAATTAATTTCCTATGAAGTTAAAACGTTGAACTACAAAAAAGTTAAGTAATTATTTCAAGCTTACAGAAAAAATGTTTTCAGCCCTTTTAAGAAATCAAATTTCAGATCCGGGAATCTATAAGGGATGTATATTTTTAATGTTTTGGTAAATACCTCGAAAACGCGATGAAAATACCTTTTTTTAACACACAAATATTTAATATAACAAACAGACTTTAGAAAAACAAATTTTAAGCGTCATAAGTTTCATAAAGAGTTATCTGTTCAACAAAAATAAGGCAAATCAGTTCAGATATTCAGATAGACTCCACCTCAATTATTTCCCATTGCCCTTCAATTAGCTCTCAAGATATCGTATAAACCCTTACATTGTACTGGCCATGAACTAGCGTACTCAAAAACAACTGACAGTAACGTTAATCCATGTACTCCTCCAATCATCAACCAGTTTTTCTGACATGCAAATGTCAATGGCAGAGCAGAAAAAGTTAACTCTAGCGCAGCAAATGTAAAGCGACAAAGGGCACACAAGCCCAGTCCCCCCCTCGAGAGACCCGGGACAAATCAGGGCGGGTGATAGCATATGGGCATATGTGGCTAATCAACGCCAGACAATGCCTGAGTGGGCCGGCCACACGTGGGTCACAAGCGACTCGCCTTAGGGGGTTGCAAAATATAGAATATTATAAGCTACTCACCTTTGTAGTGAATGTAAAATGCTGCTAATCGTAAATGCATCCGATTGATTATTGTTTAACTCGTAGTTTCCTTTGCAGAAAATCGCGCAATCTGAGCGAGAAGAAGCGGCGGGATCAGTTCAACTCCCTGGTCAACGATCTGAGCGCCCTAATATCGACCTCCAGCAGAAAGATGGACAAGTCCACGGTCCTCAAGTCCACCATAGCCTTTCTGAAGAACCATAATGGTGGGTTAAACAAATACAGCTTATACTTTGGATCATTCTTAAATATTTACCTGTATAAACAGAGGCCACGGACCGCTCCAAGGTTTTCGAGATACAACAAGACTGGAAGCCCACGTTTCTAAGCAACGATGAATTTACCCATCTGATGCTCGAGTCCTTGGATGGCTTTATGATGGTCTTTAGCAGCATGGGCTCCATCTTCTATGCCTCGGAAAGTATTACCTCTCAGCTGGGATATCTGCCGGTAAGTCGAGAAGATAAATCGTTATACCTGAAACTAAACTTACCCAAGACTCCTTAATAGTAGCTCTCAAATAAATGTTAAGGCTTATGAAATATTAACCTTTCTTTGCAGCACGACCTGTACAACATGACCATCTACGACCTGGCCTACGAGATGGACCACGAGGCGTTGCTCAACATCTTCATGAATCCCACGCCTGTGATCGAGCCCCGGCAGACGGACATCAGTTCCAGCAACCAGATCACATTCTATACACACCTGCGGCGCGGGGGGATGGAGAAAGTGGATGCCAATGCCTACGAGCTGGTCAAATTTGTGGGTTACTTTCGTAGGTAGCCGAGCAGCCATTCAAAGCCAACTCCTCTCATGCTTGTTCTTTGATCTCCTCCTCTGTGTACGCAGGCAACGATGCCAATATGTCGGCGGGCTCTAGTTCTGATGGCTCCAATGGCGGCGGCGGGAACGGACTGCCCGCGGTTTTGCCGCGCATCTTCCAGCAGAATCCCAGTGCCGAGGTGGACAAAAAGCTTGTGTTTGTGGGCACCGGCCGCGTGCAGAATCCACAATTGATCCGCGAGATGAGCATCATTGATCCCACCAGCAACGAATTCACCTCGAAGCACAGCATGGAGTGGAAGTTCCTGTTTCTCGATCACCGCGCGCCGCCGATCATTGGTTATATGCCGTTCGAGGTGCTGGGCACCTCGGGTTACGATTATTATCACTTTGACGATTTGGACAGCATTGTGGCGTGCCATGAAGAGCGTAAGTTGTCCGAATTTCTTGCAAATAGAGTTTTTTTTGCAGATCGCGCTGCCAACCTAGCGCGAAGTAGAGGGTGGCAGCGCTAAAGTGCAGTTGAGGACTTTTTGAGAGAGGGGCGTAGAGGGAAGGAGAGAAGCGGGAAGGTGAAGAGATTTAAATTATTTAACATTTAATGCTAGTTTAGTTTACTAAATATTTAGGTATATGGTTATTTCGCTTCTGTGGAAAGTTTACTTTACGAAATATTGCTGTTTATTTTAGTTAAACCCTTTCACTACGCCCATGCTTTGTGTGCTTGTCAGAAAAGCGATCTGGCAGCCCCGCCAGAAGCGCATTAAGTTGGCTGCGGTTAAAGAAAGTTGTTTAAGCAGGAAAATATTAAGTTTATTAAAGTTCTAGCAATTAATTATGTTTTTAAACAGAAGAATATAATCAAATAGTTTGTTAAATAAGTATTTAAGAATACTAAAAGCACTACAGATGGGAAAAACTTACCAACTAAATAGCTTAAACACTTTTTATGAGCCATAAAACCATGAAATATGTAACAATATTCCAATATTCCCCATGTATAGTGCGACAAACGGGCGAGGGAAAATCCTGCTACTATCGATTCCTAACCAAGGGTCAGCAGTGGATCTGGCTGCAGACAGACTACTATGTGAGCTACCACCAGTTCAACTCAAAGCCGGACTACGTGGTCTGCACCCACAAGGTGGTCAGCTACGCGGAGGTCCTCAAGGACAGCCAGAAGGAGCGTACCAAATCCAGCAGCGGCAGCAGCCAAAACAATGGAAACAGCAAGGCTGTGGCCTCCACGGCAAACAGCAGCAAATCCGCCTCCGCCACCACAACACTCAGGGACTTTGAGCTGGGCAACCAAAACTTGGACAGCGCGTTGCTGGGCAACAGCCTGGCCAATCTGGGCAACGGGCCCACCGCCACCTCACCAACTGTGGACTCCTCGCCCATGTGGTCGGCATCTGCGGCTCAAGCTTCCGGCTCCTGTCAAGTGAATCCCCTAAAGACATCACGACCTGCCTCCAGCTATGGCAATATCAGTTCCACGGGAATCTCGCCCAAGCCCAAGCGAAAGTGTTACTTCTACACCAACCGGGGAAATGAGTCGGATTCCACTTCCATTTCGGCGGATTCTGTAACGAGCAGGCAGTCCATGATGACGCACGTCAGTTCGGTGGGTTGATAATGTAAAGTTTATATTTTTGTATATTTAAAATATTACATTTTTATAATTATTTTAGCAAAGCCAAAGACAGCGATCGCATCACCGTGAACACCATCACAGTCAGTCGCATCATAACCACCAGCAGCAGAGCCAGCAGCAGCAGCATCAGCAGCAGCTGCAGCACCAACAGCTGCACCAGCAACTGCAGCAGGGCGTGGGTCCACCCAAAATGGTGCCCATTCTGCCGATTGCACCTGCCCAGCTGATGGCCAATAATGCGTGCCAGTTCCCCCAACCCGCCTACCCGCTTGCTAGTCCACAGTTGGTGGCGCCCACGTTCCTGGAGCCACCGCAATATCTCACCGCCATACCCATGCAACCGGTGATTGCGCCCTTTCCGGTGGCACCTGTCCTTTCTCCGCTGCCAGTGCAGGCACAGCAGGACCTGCTGCCCGACACCGTGGTGATGACGCCCACGCAGAGTCAGCTGCAGGATCAGCTGCAGCGCAAGCACGACGAACTGCAGAAGCTGATACTGCAGCAGCAGAACGAGCTGAGGATAGTCTCCGAGCAGCTGCTCCTGGCCCGCTATACATACCTGCAGCCCATGATGCCGATGGGATTTGCAACCACAAACATGACGGCCACGGCCATGGGAAATATGGGCTCAGGAAGTGGTCAACGTGGGCTGAACTTCTCCGGCAGTAATGCAGTGCAGCCGCAGTTCAATCAGTATGGTTTTGCTTTGAATTCAGAGCAGATGCTGAACCAGCAGGATCAGCAGATGATGATGCAGCAGCAGCAGAATCTGCACACGCAGCATCAGCACAATCTGCAGCAGCAGCATCAGAGTCAAACGCAATTGCAGCAACACCATCAGCAACAGCAGCAGCATCAGCAGCAGCAACAACAGCAGCAGCAGCAGCAAATGTTGCAGCAGCAGAATGATATATTGTCGCGCGAGGATATCGATGATTTATTTCTCAACTTGTCACCCCTGCAATCTCTGGATTCTCAGTCCACACTCAATCAGCTCAATGCTGGCTGCAACAATAACAGCCAGAACTACAACGGTGGCAACAGCAGTCAGAACAATGGCAACCAGAACAACAACAACGGCAGTTCGAATCCCCCGCAGAACAACAACGAGGACTCCCTGTTGTCCTACATGCAAATGGCCACCGAATCGAGTCCCTCCCTCAACTTTCACATGGGCATCAGCGACGATGGCTCGGAGACCCAGAGCGAAGACAACAAGATGATGCACAGCTCGAGCAGCAGTCAGTTGCAGCAGCAACATCAGCAGCAGCAGCAGCAACAGCACCAGCAGCAAATGATGCAGCAACACCAGCAGCAGCAGCAGCAACAGCAGTCAAACAACTTCTTCAGTTCGAATCCCTTTCTCAGCAACAGTCAGAGTCAGAACCAAAATCAGTTGCCCAACGATCTGGAGATATTGCCCTACCAGATGTCCCAAGAGCAATCACAGAATCTATTCAACTCGCCGCACACCGCCCCCGGCAGTAGTCAATAGCCCGTGCAGGTCCTTAATGTATATAACTCTCTGTAGATGTAGGCCCCCCCGCGTATTATGCTAGATATTAATCAAGTTTGGCCTCTGGCTCTCTTATCATCGACCCTTCCCTGTATTGGTGACCGAGAACTAGTTGTAGATCTCAACAGACTGAGTATTGTCCTAGCCCCGATTTATGTGTGTGTGTAAATAAGCCGATTAGCTGTAGGAAAGTTCTCAAAATATTGTAGGGATTAATTCGTTGTAAGATTGTATGTAGCAGCCCATCGTTTCCGTAGGTTAGCCTTATCCAGTAAGTGCCATCAAGGCACAAACAGGGATCTCTGATACGTAATCGAACCTTAAAGCCTATGCTAAGTTATTGTAATTAAACAAATACCATAAAAAACAAAAGAGTTAAGCAAAGCTAATCCAATTCCATATTATTTCCAAGACTGGGCTTCGCCATCGAGGTCAAACACAATATTTATCAAGCGATTTATTGTTTATTCTTGTACATAATTAAGCTTTATGTTTAATCCAAAACTCAGGTTGAGATTGCAACTGACATTTATTTTGCTGTGAGCATATTCCCATAAGTTCTCTTAAGGCCCCCGATCTTTTCCAACAGCCGAAATACCTTAGTTCAATCGTATACCCGCTTTCCCCGTATTAATATTTTGCTGTTGGAAGAGCTCGTTCGAATATGTTTCGATCTTCAGCTGATAAAGAGCCAAATGCTTTAAACTTGGCCAACTGTAAATGAAAACCAACTATCTTACACTCAACTACAACTACCTTAAAACTCTAGTTAACTCAGTTTTTAAGCTCTGTACATACCTATAGGACAAGTCGGGAGAACTTGCTTAAGCCTGTAAATAAGCGAAAGAGGAGGATAAACTAGGACTTTTTTGTACATAACTTGATGTTTTTATGTTTTGCGAAACAAGCTCCCCCAAAAAAACAAGCTAATCAAATCAAAAACATAACCGAACTACGCAAAGTTGTAATAAAGCAAACAAAAAAGGTTACATAAGACGACTAATTTCATGGCATTTATTATTCAAATCATTCCTAACAATATATGTATATAGACAGGGGGTAAAGTAAGGTAGTAGGATCAGACGCGCAGCTTGGTGATGGCATTCTGCAGGATCTGGAACTCGGAGTTGATGTTGTTCATCAGATTCGAAATCTGAGGCTTGGAGTCCAAAACCTCAACACTTTGGGTGTAGGCATTGTAGCGAACACCGAAAGGACGCGGAATCGAGTTGGCAAATTTACTGTCCGAGGGAATAAAATATATTTTAAAGATATTGTTAATTTGTATCTTAAAGATCTCCTTACATGGTCTTCTCCTTGGCACTTTCAAAGCTATCGGCCACATAGTAAAGAGGCTGGAACTGGGTAATGGGATACTTGGTGATGCCAGTGACCTCGGGCTCAAAGTCCTTCAGCTGTGGCTTCTCCGTCAAGCAGTATTCCAGTTCTCCATAGGACGAGAGCAAGCCAGCTCCATAGGCCTTCAACTCACCCTCCTGACGGCAGAGACCATACTCCACAGTGAACCAGAAGATCTGGAAATAAAAATTAAAAATTTTAATAAATATTTTGGATCAGTTCTAAATTATTTTCATCAGTTCTTAGTATATAAAAACTCGCAAACTTACCGTGGAAAGCTTCTCAATATAATCATCTGGGGCTCCCAGCGAAGCCAATCCAATCTCCTGACTGAACTGGGCAAAGGCCGGATCAGCAAAGAGTGGGACATGGCCCATCAACTCGTGGCAGACATCTGGCTCCGGGGTATACATGGGTTTGCTGGGATGACGAATGTACTGAGTGGAGTGGAAGACGCGGAAGGCCAAGCCAGCCAGGAAATCTCGAGAGCTAAGAAGACCAGCCACAGGACGAAGGGTGAAGCCAGTGCAATCTTTAACAAAATTTTTATAAAATAAATATAAATGTAAGCAAATTAAATAAATAACATTACCCCTCAAAAAGTTGGAGACATCCTCCAGCTGGGGAATATTATCCTCGCGGAAGCCACAGTTGTCCACCAGCAGGGGAAAGACGTGATTGTATTCCCGGCAGGCGTGCGTCTTGTACAACTTGGTTAGGTTCCTGAAGATAATGCCCCAGGTCTCGGTCTCCTCCTTGGTGTAGGCCACATGTGGCAAGGGCTCGCCGTGCTTGTAGTTGTAGGCAATGTCGGCAAAGTACTTGCGGCGCTTGCGGTACTCGGGATCGGTGAATCCCGGATGATCGGCGTCCAGTTCAGAGCCATAGCTCAAAATCTGATTGGCAAATCTATCCAGATCACGTATACGCCGTGGGAACCAGGGCACAGCAGTGTCGTTATCCTTGTAGTCGCGTGAGATGATATTAAAGTAGCTGCACTGCTCCTTCACATCCTCAATAGCCTTGCCCAGAGCCCCCGACTTGCCATCGGCCTCCACGAAAAACTCGTAGCCGGGAACGCGCAGCGAGGAGCGGGACTCAATGTGCACTAGATTGATATCGTGCTGCTTGAAGATGCCAAGGATATTGGCCAAGGCACCGCTGGACAGCGAGGAGTCCTTGGGCGAGAACAGCAGGCAGGTGTTCCTGGCCTCCTGAATGTCCACACCCTCGACTATATAAGCCGAGTCCTCAACGCGCGTTGGCTAAAATTAAATAGGGGGAAAAACTTTCCTTAAAGTGTGAAAATATTTACATTTTGTTTTGGAAAAATCCAATTGCATCATAGGAAAGCCAAGTGAATGACCCGTTGAACTAGTTATCAGGTTAAATTTCTATTATAATGATTATCAGCTACACATTATTAACTGTTTGAGTATTTCAGAGGATTAACTATCAGCGAATCTTTTGTTTTATAGGTTAACTGGGGCCAAACCCTGTGAAATTGTTTATAAACGAAGCCATAGATGACTAAACAAACTGTAATTGTAGTACTTGCATAAGATTTACATCATTTGCATTGAGGTAAAGTGGTAATATTGAAGGTTTAGGCCTGACCGCAAAGGCAATCAGTGCATATTGCCAAGGGCTAACCTTGAACTTGGTGTAAGGTGTCTTCGAAAGTCTTGAAAAGTGGTAATTTGAGTAGGTTTTTTGCCAAGGATAGTATGTTTTATTAAACAATTAAAGAAGGCATCAATTAAATTATATAAATTATTTTTTTATTGTTTTCTGCTCTGAATAAACTCTTTATGGAATGATAATTAAAAGAAGCCGGATTTTATGCCTTATTTTTCCCCATTTCTAAATTATGCATCTGTTACCAAAACAAATATAAATACTGCCGGTTTTCTAATTCTGGTTTCAATTCTAGTTTCTCATAAATTAGCATTTTTATATTTTATTTTTAGTTGGGTAAGAAAAAATCTATTGTTTTTGTTTTGTTGCAGAAATAAATATTCCACTCAACCCTGCAAAAAATACAGTATATTCCGATGAATATTCCTTTGTCTTTGTAACTAATTGCGAACTAACCCAATTCCATGACAAGCCAATTCGATTATAAATCCGCTTTCTCACTTTAGTCGTTTTAATAAATTAATATATTTGCTTGTTGTTGATATATTCTTGTCAAGGTTAGCAAAGTTCAGGTTGAGTGCACAAATAAATAAATGTGTTATTGTTATTAATTTGATTGCTATTTTACAGTTCGCGGCGAGGACTACTTGCTGAGCCAACACAAACCTTATCAAAGGAGACCTGACGCTGGTACATCTCACTTGATTCCGTCTCTGGTGGTGTCTTCACTGAAATAACGAACGATCCGCTCGGCACACGATTTAAAACTGATTTAAATTCTCAGTTAATCGCGCGCTTAAATAGACTTTTCACTAGGCCCCAGGCCCCACAACCCAGCCCCCCTAGTTTATGGCGGTTCCAAAACGAAAACGAAAACCGAACTCAACTGAAACCAGTAAATAATAATGCGGGCAATCGGGCGAGTGAATGATCTTGGAATGGCATCCACATGCGGTCCAATCTCGACTCTAACTCTGCGGCTTCTGGGGTTATCAGTGGCCGCCTCTCGATGGGCCTAAAATCTCATTCCATCTCATTACAGAAGCCGCCGTCTAGCCGATTAAATCTAAATATTGAAACATAGGTACAGTCTAGATTCTGTAAACCAGTCGATGTGTTTGTAACATTAAAAAGAAAAAATTAATTAATCAAAATGACAATATAAAACCCTTCTAGACTAAGAGATAAGCGATTGGGGTTGTGTATCTCAAGATAAATAAATTGTTGATAAATATAATGATGATTAATAAATTTATTAAACATATAGACGAATACATTTTTTACCAAAAGTTTTCCTTGAGATTATTAAGTTTTAATATATATAAATATTACTAATGTGTAAAGACATATTTTAAATATTTATTCTAATCTTAATTCTTTCCTAAAACTAGTCTAATTATATTTTAATGAAGCTCGACTGTTTCCTCAAAATATTATCAGCAGTCATGTTCATGGCTCTGCTGGGGTTCGTTTTAACAAGACATTATTTTAGCTAGTTTTAGATTCTTTGTTTTTGCAAATAACAAAATAAAACTGAATAATCTTAACAGAGTGTATTTTTTTATTGTTAATGACAGGTTCTTACCAAACGAGTTCAACGGCATTTCAGGGCAATTATTTCAGTAGTGAATAGCTTCAAGTGGTGGGCCTGGCACGCGCTGCCTTTGCTGTTACGTATAAACGATACGATCCACAGCGATTTGATGGGAATTGAATTCAGAATCAATCTTAAATCAATCAGTTCACTCACCTGGTCTTAGCCTGATTTTTTTTGCACAAAGTTGCTCCAATCAGACATAAATCAATCAATCATTTTAAATTACCTTAGACTTAGTCGAGTTCTAGTTTTAGTATCTTTATTCTATGTGGATTGCATTGGCAATGATCGTCGCTTGGTTTTATTGTTTGTGGAAAACAATAATTGTTTTTGTTTATACTCTAAAGTTGAGAGGTTAGTGGTAGTGGCATATGGCACGCCAACTGATAAAAGAAAATTTTAAGCTGATGTAATATTACACAAGTTTACAAGACACTTTTCTGCTTATCAGGGAAGAAGACTTTCATGGTCAAAAATTAAGCATAAGCATTAAT
>JAEIIJ010007194.1:0-13695 GCA_018904815.1 Drosophila ogumai
ATATTTCACTTCAAACGCGAACACCAAGGGGGGCGCTAATCTGGTGACGCGCAGTGTATAAGTATCACAAATTTTGAAACTTTTTCGAGACATAACTTCTTTGACTAGTTCTACAGGTACACTCACGTCTAGCTCATTTATTTTTAAATTTGTTTATATTTAACAATTTTACTTACTTTTTAGTCAAACCCCGGGGACTTTTGATTTTGATAAAAAAAAAATCGGTAACAAATTTTAAAAATAAAATAAAAAATAACTAATGTTAGGATATACACCGAAAAACAACTTTATTGAAACCAATCGGGGGAATCATTACTCCCAGAACTCAAAATATTTATTAATACAAAACTTTTAAAAAAGACTTGTAAAAATGTGTTATTATATGATATTTTATTTATTAAGCTTACTTTAGCCGTTTCGCCACAAAGTTTTTTGAAAAGTCGTTTTTTTTTCTTTTTGTTTTATTTTGTTCGTTTCAAATTAATCTTAATTTAATTGAGGAATTTGAAAGGAGTCAAAAGCTGAAAAGATTAACCACTGGAAAAATAAAGAAAAAATATAATGGTTGTTGCAGGATACATTATATAAATACATTTTCTAGGAATTTTAGTCTTTTTATGCCATAAAATAACAAATACATATAAGCAAAAATAAATTGAACTCTTTTGCCGTTGTGCTTCTTTAAATGATTTCCTTTAAATGTACTAATAACAAGTAAGAAATCTATATATTCGACTAAGGTAAACATAATAGATGCTTATAAGAATTTCCGATTAAATTTAAGTATTTTTCCTTGGATCTCCAAAAACCTAAATGTAAATGTAAAATAAATATTTAAGTCTCTATGTAAATGTTCAAACTATATAAAATTAATCGTAATATTAATAATAATAATAAATAATAAAATGTTTTCTCTCAGTCGTTTCGAAAATGGAATTGTATAATAGGTTTCAATAAGCAACTGACATGTATGACATGTACATACAGTACATATGCAACATCGGCCAACGCCAACCCGTATCAGAAAATCTAAGAAACTTAAAACAATTAAAACACATGACTATTCAGATAAAACAACAACGTGTATTGGGCAAAACACAAAACAGAAATAATACAATCCCGAGATGGGATGGAGGGGAGACAAACTCTGCTTTTCTCGCTAGCTTTATATGGAACAACAACGCATTTTCACTTTAATGTATGGAATAATAATACAGCAGTGTTTCAGTAAAGTAACCACTATTATTACGGGGCTAAATTATGCATGGACATCAAATTTGGAGGGCACTCTCGACACCTCTGCCTCTCTACTTGTGATTGTAGTTCTTGTGGACCTCGGGCGAGATGTTGTACACGTACTGCAGGATCTCCTGGATCACGGGCTCCTTGCGGGTCTGGATAGCCCGCTCCATGTCCGCCAGTTTCACGCGAGTGTCAGCATCGATCTTGGCTGCCACCCCCTCGCGGCTGCCCATGTGCTGCAGGCGGTTACACAAAAAAGTTAGCTCACGGGTTACACACATAGTCGTTGCCGGAACTCACCTTGGCCTCGAACTCCTTGAAGGCGCGCTCGCGCTCCTGGCGGAACTTCTCGATCTCCTCGGTGGCCTCATCCTTGGCCTGTTTCAATCTCCTTGCCTTGCCTGCGGGAGCACCCCGAAAAAAAACGACAAAAATGAGTACAACTCTGGAGCCCCACAATATTTACTCTTTTCCACATCATGTGACCAGGCACAACGGCCGTTTTGGGGGGGAGGGGTGCAAAAACAGTTGCTTTTCTGCTTCGCCCATTTATTCCAATTGGAGTGATATTTTCGGGCTACTTACGTTTACGGGCCTCGGCGACCTTCTCGGCGGCCTTCTTTTCGGCAGCAAGCAACTGCTGGATTCCCTGCGTCTGGCTGGCCATTATTGTCTAACTTTTCCTTCCCGTGGTGTACAGTGCAAGTCGAAAAAAGCAAGTGACGACGAATTAATTCCAGCTACGAACGTGAAAAATGTCATATGACGAGGTACACACACGCAAACTCACCACGGACCTGTGTTGGTGTGCGTGCCAGTGCTGCCACTAAGGCCACTTTCAGGCTAGATCGAGCATATGTAAAAATAAGAACTCTTAGGAAAGCATAATTTAAAGTTCAAATATGGATGTTCTAGCAATAAAAAGTATAAAAAATCTATTTGTGACAGCAATGAAAATGTTTCTTGAAATTAAAATATCGTAGATATTTAATTCGAAGTCAGCTTTTTTGTAGCCGTTTAAGGCCCCGTTCCCACTAGAATTTCATTTTGCAACTTTGCATTATGAGCTACATTTATATTAATACCATTTTATTAAGTTTCCTATATTTATTTACTTTTAAGCTTTGTAAAATTAATTTAGAAATTCCAATCGAATTGTATTCCAAAACAGTTATAAGCAGAATTAGTAGGGCCGCGAAATGAATAAATATATCAAAAGTTAAGTTTCTTTGCAAGTGTGAGAATTAAAGGGGCCTCACCAACCGATTTGGCATTACTTTCCTTTGTAAAGAATACCCTTGGTTTCCCCGTTAATATTGGTACTATAAAAGCTAAAGGAAAGTACATATAGTAGTTTTTCTTTAATAAAATTATTGTTTTTTATTATAACTATTTCTTTAACTTAAAGGTGCTAATTTTGCATGTAGCTCATTAGAAAACACTGAAAATAGAAAACACACCCAAAATTGATTCGATCTTTTGGTCGACCTATTTCAGAGAGACAAAAAAAGCCACTAAACGCAGCTCATATGTATAGCTTAGAACTCACCACTGAGCAAAAACAGCTAAATTTACGAAAAAAAAAGCTAAATATATTCGAATGGTATATTTTTCGTATATTTTTGTATTGTAAGTACGGTATATTTACTAATCATTTTGCGGTCACACTGGGCGACGCACATTACAAACACAATTCCGCTAATCGTAGAATAAAAGAAATAGAATTAGGCAAAATTTAAGTGTGCAAATCGTATAGGGACCACACTGAAGATGTCCTTCTCGTTTTCCCCCTCCACAACCACCGGGATAGGAGGCGCCGCAGCTGCACCCGGCGCCCTTGGTTTTGGCGCGCGTCCGGCGACGACGACGGCTCTTCCTCCGGCCTTTGGAACGGCCACCGCCACCACCGCGTTTGGAGCAGCACCGGCAGCCACTCCGGCTTTTGGAGCAGCAACAGCTGCCACTCCTGCCTTCGGAGCAGCTCCAACTGCCACTCCTGCTTTTGGAGCAGCGCCAGTTGCCACTCCTGCCTTTGGAGCGGCACCAGCTGCCACTCCCGCCTTTGGAGCGGCACCGACTGCAACTCCTGCTTTTGGGGCAGTAGCCAGCGCGACTAGCGCTTTTGGGGCAGCTCCTGCAGCCACCACGGGCTTTGGAGCAGCGTCCACGCAGGTGCCAACCTTTGGAGCCGCTGCACCCGCTGTGGGAACCGTTGCACCCACGTTCTCCTTTGCAACGCCGGCAACTAGTGCACCCACCACTGCACCGCCGGCTTTTGGATTCGGCACAACAACCACGACCGCTGCAGCTGGGATTGGCTCCTTCGCCTTTGCCAAGCCCCAAGCCACAACGGCGGCCAGTCTGAACTTCAACACCACCACGACGACGGCTACAGCGCAGCCCTTCAATACGGGCTTGAAATTGGGAACCACCAGCTCAACGACGTCGCTTGGAGGCGGCGGAATCTTTGGAAAGCCCGCGGGCCAACCGGCGGCCGCTGCTCCCTCGACATTCGTGGGCCTGGGCGGCATCGACGTAAGCGCCACGCAGCCCAAGTTGGGGGACAATAAGCAGGATGGCATCAAGGTAAGATCCAGAATAAACTCCTCTCATACTCCAAACTAAACAGCCGACACTCCTTCCAGATCAAGGAGACCCAGGTGCCCGACGAGATTGTCAAAACCGTGGATGCGCTAAAGGTGTACATCAAGCAGCAGAAGACAACCTCCTCGGATATTAGCCGAACTTCCACCTCCAAGTTCAGCAACGTAAGCCACGAAATCAACAACCTGCGGTGGGCGCTGCAGAATATGTCCAATTCGGTGGAGAGCAACAATCAGCAGATCGGGCTGTTGCGCCAGGAAACATCCAAGGCCATTCAGTCGCTGGAGATGGCCCAGCGTACGCAGGACACGCCTGCCGGTCTGCAGTTCGAGCACAGTGCTCCGTTCCAGTACTTCCAATGCCTGGTGGCCAAGTACGAGCAGGATTTGATAGCGTTGCGGCAGAAGATTGCGCACACCGAGAGCCTCATGCACGCCCTTTCCAACCCGCAGAGCATTTCCCCGACGGATATGATGCGCTGCTTCCGCCAGCTGAGCGAAAGCTTCATGTCGCTGGCAGGGCGACTGCACGAAGTACACCAGCGTGTGGAGGAGCAGAAGGAGCACTACCTAAACCTGCGCCGCTACAGATTGAGGGACGCCACAAACGTCTTTGAGCGGATCGACAACCCTCCTCTGCCGTCGGTGGAGCCCCAGCGGATCAGCAGCGGCCCGACGCCCTTCTCCAATATCACGGCCATCAGCAGCCTGAACAAATCGTATACGTCCGCGGCGGCAGCCAACTCCGCCAGCAATGCGGCAGCCAAGTGAGATTGAATTGTTAGCACGTTTCAAATAAATCGTTATGTACCAGAGAGACCGCCTGCGACTCGACTTTAGGTATAGCATAGAATATATTTCAGCTGCAACAATGTTCACTTCTTCACCACCTGTATGACGTCCTCGTCGGCCATTACATGGGCGATTCCGACGCGCTGCGGCGAGTACTTTGTGGAGGTGCCCCACACCAGGGCGTACTTGAACTGGGCAGCCAGCGTGCGGTGTATGGCGTGGCACACGTGCTCCACACTGACACCCTGTGGAAAAAGAAAGTACACGGGTCTAGAGCGGTTCCATCGAGATGGATGCTGGAATTTAAACACAACTTGCCTTCCTAAGAATGAGACCATCGTCAAAGTCTGGCGGTGCTCCGGGCTTCTTTGTGTATACCCTAATAAGCTGCAGCGCCTCCCAGAGGGCCTCCAGCATGTAGTCCAGGTTGAGCTTCATGTTGCAGCTGACGACAATGGAGTTGGGCTGACGCGCCAGGCGGTCCACCTCCTCGATGGAGATCTGGTCGATCTTGTTGTACACGTACAGACAGGGCAGATACACACGGTTCGCGGTGACAACGTCGATGAACTCGTCCTCGGTGCAGTCCTCGCGGAAAAGCACCTCGGCATTGAAGATTTTGAAAGAGTGCAGGATGGTCTGGACCATTTTCTCGTTGCAGCGCGTCAGCGAACAGGTGGCGTTGAAGCTCAGGCCACCGCCCTTCTTCTGCTTGAAGTAGATGTTGGGCTTGCGCTTGTTCAGCCGGATGCCCACGGACTCCAACTCGCGCTCGAGCAGCTCCCGGTGGACATTTGGCTTGGTGGCGTCCAGCATCATGAGCACCAGATCGGCAGTTCGGGCCACGGCGATGACCTGGCGACCACGCCCCTTGCCCTGGGCGGCGCCCTCGATGATTCCCGGCAGATCCAGCAGCTGTATGTTGGCGCCCTGGTACTCGATGACACCCGGAATGCAGGTCAAGGTGGTGAACTCATAGTTTGCTGAGGATTTACACAGGTGGAAAAGAGTTTTAAAGGGTCGCGAGGGGTGTGGCTATCCGGCTGCAGCTTACCCGCCTCCGATTCCGTCTTTGTCAGGGTGGACAACATGGTGGACTTGCCCACCGAGGGAAAGCCGATCAGCGCCACCCGCGCATCGCCGCTCTTTAGCACATCGAATCCCTCACCCTTCTCGCCCTTTTTTGACGGTTCCAGCAGCTGGGAGCGGTACTTGGCCAACTTCGCCTTGAGGAGGCCCAAATGGTACTCGGTGGCTGGAAAAGAGGAGTAAACACATTCGGGATTAGAGACGCTGAGCAAATCCTAACCTATATTCCGATGGCCAGCGCGGCGAATTTCGAAGGTGCCTCTCTCCTCCGCATTTTTCGCCGGTTAATTCCACAAAATTATGCTAACCTTTGTTCTTCTGGGTCCGCGCAATTTCGCGCTCGATCTCGGCTATCTTTTCCAGGATTCCCATTCTTGCACTTTAAAGGCCGGGCATGTGAAAATAAAAAACACCGAGATTCGCTTTTATTATTGAGCAGCGGCCCAGGGATGCGAGCTTTGTGCGTCGCTCGGAGCTTCAGCCTTCAGCCCTGAACAGCTGATGGTTCCGGGCATGGTACAATTATATAAGGTAGTCCCGTCGGAAAAATAAGCCACAGTCGGCCTATTCAAGTTTAAATGAGACGGGTATAGCCTGAAATATTATGATGACACTACCGCAAAAATTATAAATTTAATTTAAGATTTGACAGCTCCCTAGGGTTTTACACAATATGGCACTTCTTAAGCAAGTTTTAATGTATTGGCACTAGCCGCAAAAATCGATAGATCTACTAAAAAAAATTCAGATACCAATTTCGAAACAGTTTATTAGAGGTCGAAACTTAAAATTGATATTTATATAAAAATAAAAATGAATTATTTTTTCTTTAAAAATTTATAGAATATAAAATCAAAACGAAAAAGATAAGTTCAAAAGTTTTTTTTATAATAAAAGTGTGCCGATGAACTGCATTTAAGTTGTAAAAAAACAAATGTTATTTATTCATTTGTATTTTATTAATTCTGGGTTCGAATCAGAACACAGTAAAGTGGTCCAGTGCTATTTAAGTGAGACCATATCCGTTTCAAACTTCAAATTTGCCGGGAAACTGTCTTATTGGAAACTGTTAGGTGTTCGAATTCATTAATTAAGTCAAATTGTTTTGGGCATTATATTATTCTACTTTGCTTTAGAATTAAGTTATGACTGCAGATTTGTTTCAGAGGTTTATGACGCAGTGCAGTTAACTCGACTCTGATTTCCGTCAGCTTCAAGGCTTATCGGTGGCACACACTTTCAATTGGATTATTTTTATTTGTCAAAAGAACTCGTAAAATATACACAAATACACGCAGGTAAATACTGTTACGATTACAAGAAACCCCACAACACGCATATGACAATAAATTACAATAGTGACTGTTGAGTTGACAGAGACATCGAGAGAAAGAGAAAGCGCGGCCGGCGCGGAAGGCTCCGAGCGTCAGTGGCCAAAAGGACCAAGTCCTCCGCTGCGAAACCCTACTCCGGCAGCGTTTAGCGATTAGTTGTTGGCATAGAAGCCGTGTCCCGTGTTCCCCATGAACTCCCTCCAGCGCTGCCCTTCTAGCGGATCCAGTTCCGAGCAGACCTCGCCGGGCCGCAGGGTGCGGCAGGTGCACGTGATCCCGATGCGGGTCACCACCAGCTGTGACTCGAACTTTGGAAGAGCCGGCTCGGCGTCCACCAGCCGCTCGCTGAGGCACTGCTTGAGGAACTGTTTGCGCAGCACGCGTAGGTTGTCGATGGTGTAGCCTGCAAGCAAGGAGGGTACTCGGTCTCAGTCTTAAAGCCTCAGAAAATATGGACTCACTCTTGTACGCGCTTATCTTCTCCTCCACGCAGCTGAGGTCCTGGGGCGAGAAGAGCGGCGGGTAGGCCTCCGACTCCCGGATATTGAGCACGAAAGCAAAGTCCAGCGAGGAGCTGGCGTTACCGAGCGCCTTGAGCAGCACGCCGGTAGAGGAGATGGAAGCCAAGTACCAATCTGGGCCGTTAGGATCATCGCCACCCGTAGTTTCCTCCCCAGCAGCAGTGGTGGCGCCGGAAGCACTGCCCTCCTCACGCCGTCGGCGTCGTCGCTTCAGCTTGCCGCTGTCCCCGGCAGCATCATCAGCAGCCTGCTCCCGCGCCTCGTTATCCAGCTCCAGGTCCCACAGGCTAAGCGGGGATTGAGCCAGCAGGGGAAGTCCCGTTGTGCTAAAGGTTGTTTGGGCGGTGGTGCTGCCGGCTGCCTCAAGGTCGTCACTGCGGACATCGCGATTTCCGGAGCTGGGATACTTGGAGCGCAGGTGGATGGGACGATCCACTTGCTCCAGCAGCGGCTGCACATCGTCGTTGTACACCAGATCGTATTCCTCCTGCACGCGCAATGGATTTGCACTCTCCGGCAGGGGGTCGTAGTCCTTCTGTGGAGGGACATTGGCTGAGTTATATGTTTTCGAATAAGCGGAAACTGGGCAGGATTCTACTTACAAACTCCTTGTAGGCCTCCTTTGGGTATCCCCCTGCCATGCCGAAGCTGGGCAGCTCGTTGTCCGCTCCCTGCGGCAAGAGCTCTTGCAGCTGCTGCTCCATTAATGCATTATGCCTGTGGTGGCCCTTCGACCTTCTGCCTGCCGGCTGCTCCGTTCCAGTGCCCATGCCGGCTACACTTCCCATCCCCATCGCTGTACCGGCAGCCACCTGGCGCAGTAGCTGCTCCCGGTTGCCAGCCAGCAGCTTCTTGAGCAGCTTGGGATGCTTCAGAGGGGACTTTTTCCCAGCTGGCGCCGGCCGTTGTGTGCGATTCAGCTGCACCTCCAGGTCATCGGTGCTAAAGAGTACGGCACCTGGGGGCTCGATGTGCCTGGCAATCCCGTAGAGTTTCAGCACCGTGGACTCGTTGTAGCGCAGGCGACAAGTATCCGCCCTGGCCTGCAGGATGATGTCGCTGTCCGGCACGAATTCGTAGGCATCGCGGGCATCCGGGCGATTCCGGCACTGCAGCTGCCAGTGCAGGAAGAAGTCGCCGCCAAAGCTCTGCGAAATGGAGACTCCACCGAGGAGGCTGTTGGCCCCTCCGGCGTCCGTCATCATGGCGTTAAGCAGGGGCAGTCCCGAGCGTCCATCCAGGATTGTGGTCTGTGAGTAGTAGTATACGGGGAAGCCCGGACCCGTGTTGTACTTCACCATGAAATCCGTCACGTTGTCGTGGTCAAAGTGTCCTGGCACAATGGCGCTAACGCACTCGCTGGCCGGGAATGTGTAATTCCACATCATCGTGTAGTTGGCCCCGTCAAAGGCGAGGACACTGCGGTTGAAGGCCGCCACCACCACGTCGGAGATGCCATCGCCGTTGAGATCAGTGAGCACGGCGGGCACCATGAGACCCGATCCCTGCTGCCGGTAGAGCGGAGTGAAGTGCTTCTCGCTGGTGTGCGCCATCAGCGAGTGCAGTCTGAGGGAGTAGACGCCGCCCGGTGTGTTCTGGCCACCGGTGAGGATCAGCAGAAGCTCTGTGCCATCCGCCTCGGTGAGGAGCTGGATCGGAACGAACATTTCCTCGCGGTACGGCGTTGGTATGCTGCGGATCACTTTCCCGGTTTTGCCAGAGATGAGCTTTATGTGTCCCGCCTTGGACTCCTCCCGCTCCTCCAGATGGGCAGCAATAATCTCCGGCACCGAGTCCCCGTCCAGATCTCTCAGCTCGTTGATGGTGTACAAGTCCATCACGATGGGCGAGTTTGTCTCCACCTCCAGTTCGTGGAAGCGCCAGATAATGGAGCCGGTGCGGCCGTTGATGGCATAGATCATCTGTCGGGCAATGGGGGGAGATTAGCCGGGGAGGATTGACTTCCAAAGAAGGATTGAACTTACCCCTAGTCTGCCGGCAGCCACGCAGTCGGTGCCACCGTCTCCGTCCACATCCGCGCTGCAGTGCAGCGAGAAGACATTGGCCACGCTCCACGACTGCCACAAAATGGAGCCATCGCGCCCGTTCAGGGCCACCACTCCGCCCTCGCAGGGCACCTCCTCACCCTGCTGGGCTGACGGGCAGCGCGGCAAGGGGATGCCCTCATAGTGGATGTTGTCGTCCACTCCGTAGCCAAAGACCACATCCCTGATCCCGTCGCCATTAAGATCGGCCGCACGCAGCGGACTTTCGCTGTTCATCCGCGGCAGACTGCGGCTCCAGCGTTTCTGGACACTGATCTGGGTGCAGGGCACGAACTCACTGCCCATGGAACTGCCGTATCCGATGCGGGCCGAGTTGGCGGACATGGCCGCCAGCTGGGCGGGATCTGTGCGCCACCAGTGCCGGATACGCTGGAGCGGCAGAGGGAAGAGCGTCAGCATCAGGGCTGCCAGACTGAGCACCGCACAGAGGACCGTCAAGGCGGCCAGGGCGTAGCAGAAGGGTTCACAGCAGCGGCAGCAGCGGCGTCGCCTGTGCTGTTTCATTATGGGGGTCGATCCTGATCCCGATCCACTTCCGGGTCCGCCAGAGCTGTGCTTCCGCCGCGGGGCCATAAGAGGTCGCTTAAGACCTTGCTCTTCGCTGCGCTGTAAGGTGAGGATGAGACAGCGTTATTATTATTACTTATTGCTCAGTTGCAGAGATATTGTTTAATTTTGGAAACTTAAGAACTCAAAAAGATACAAAAAGATACAAGACGCAATCTGTAACGGAAAGCGCACAATTTTAAATGTTGAGAATGCAGGCAGGGATTATCTTTTGCCTGAAAATAAAAGTAGTTCTAAAGTCTGATGCAAAAACCAATTTTTAATGATAATCTGCGATGCGTAAATATATTTGTGTATACATATAAGTATTTTTAATTTTTAATGCTAAAATAACAATTTCTCTAAAAAACTCCACCCAAGATCCCTTTTAGGAAGCTTTCTTTGCTTTAAACCATGGCATATGGCACATTGGATGTATATTCTGTTTTATATCCTAGTTTCCTAGTTTTTTGTAAGGCACACCACTTTTTGCACTTAACTTAATTATACATTTACACAATAGCTCCCACGAGATGCTGGCAAGGGTGCTCCATGCTCTTTTTTTCTCCCTTTCCATTTGTGACTCTCGAGTGCTTACCTTGGCCGACCTGGCATCCTTGATGAACACCTCGTCCTCGACATCGTCGCTAGCATCCTCATCGATGGACGAGTCCCGTATGGCAATCCTCTTTGAGGGCACATATGGTCGCAGTTTGATCATCTTTTGTCCGGATGCCGCTGTTGCGGCTTCACCACCTAGCTGCGCCTGTCGGAATGCCTCAGATTAAGCCAATCGTTGGATGCGCTGCAGATCCTTTAGAGCATTCTGCGACTCCTGTTTTCCTGCAACTCCAATTGCAGCGATGCGCGTCCGGCGATTGTGTAAAAATCAATAACGACGTCACGGTTTCGCGCTCAGCTGTTTGCGATTTCTGAGCATGCGCTCTGGCAGGGATTGCGGTGCCACCACCCGAGCCACCACCCAGTGAGGCAACCGCCACGTGTTGGCCAGCGGCTACAGGTTTGTTTGTCAACAATGTGGCGTCCCACCTGGGCAACCCAGCCATCCTTTGACTCTCCGGCTCTCTTTCCCACCCTGTGGCTGGGTCTATCTCTCCGAGGCATCTGTTGCTGGACGGAACCACCCCACGCCTCTCCCTTGTCACACCCAATGCCACCCAGCTCCACCCTGGAGCAACTTCCCCGATTAGCTTCCCCCCAGCGGTTCAATGTCCTCGCTTTGAGAATTTTATGAATGGAGTAGGCGGGGCTGTGGAGTTGGAATTTGCCATGTGGGATGTGGAATGAGGGGGACATAGGGGGTTTCATTCACCGAGCTTCCGCATACTGCGAATGTGGGTCACATCTTCTGTGTGGTTATGCCCGCTCGCTGAAGTTGGCGATTAATGTTTAATGAGATTTTGTCTGCCTTTCAGCGACAGGAAGTGATACGGAAAAGATGTGACGGCCAGATATTTCAGCGTTCGATTAAGGCAGTTGTTTTTGTTATTTTTGATTGGGTATTGCAAGTATTATGGATTATATTCCTATATTCCTGTATGTTGAATTTTTGGACAGGACATGCTAAAGATCTTACTATGAAAATGTTCTTGCAAAAGATTTGATTTCTATACTCTTAAGTGTGGGTATTAGCTTAAATAATTTATTTTGTGTTAAAAAAGAGTCTGCCAGAGTTTTCAATTTGTTAAAATGCAACTACATTTCGCTGAAAAAGGGGTACTAATTTGTATTATTATTTATTTATACCAGCGTGCTTGGGCGCTCTTTTCAACTACTCCTTATTAACTAACTAAAATGCTATTTAATTTCTGTGTCATTACCTCTATGAAAACAATAAAAGCATCGTCCGCGTCCAACCCCTTGCTTCTTATCACGAAACTGACATTCATATTCAATGATCGGGCTTAATAATTCGAAGAAACAAAATCCGTGGACTAAATATAGTCGGTGACCTTGTAGCTGCTTTATTTATTTCCTTGCATCCAGTAAGTATATAGTTTCGGATTCTGTATCTCTTTTTTCACTCAAATGTATTTCACATAATTTTCTATGACGTAGCGACGCTTGTCAAAAGCCAAACACAAGCTAAAAAGCTGCCCTGTTCGTTCGTATTCCCACCCAAAAAGTATTCAAACCGCAAGTGTGGCAAAAACCTTTTGCGAATTTGCTTTAGACACCGCCCCGCCCCGCCCCCTATGCTGCTGCTGCCCTCAGCAGAAACTTAAGAGCACCACTTAAGGAGGAGCGGGTGGCGGGAGGCACAGGGTGCAGGGCGGGACAGGAGCACTCAGAGCACAGGTCCAAGCTCGACTGCATTCGAATAAACTATAGAAAAATCAGCGGCTTTTTATAGCTGCTGCCCCATCAATAGAGAGGAGGGCGAGGGGTTGGTGGCAACTTAAGTGTGCTATTATCGCATCAGAGATAATTTAATAACGACGAGTCGTCTTCTTCTTCTCGGTGGCTCGGAGGCCAGAAAGGGTGTGTTGAATCCTGTCGAGAGTGTTGCGGCAAGGCGTTGAGTAGTAGTGCTTGGAGGGTTGCAGTTCTGGTTGGAAGGGGTTCCAATAGAATAAAGTAGTCACCTCGCATGTACACATGCAAGACGGTGAGGTGTCAACTGCTGAAGGTCACCAGGAATTCGAGAGAGGCGGCAAGTTTCTTAATTCCCAACAGTGGATTTTAGAGATTTATGGGAATTTTATTGGTATATCACATTTTGGAAAGAACTTGTACATTGTAAATACTAGCTTAAAATAAATATATTTTTTAATAAGTATAGCTTGGACTCCCCATATGTGACGTCCAAAGAGTTTAAAATATTTTCATAATTCTTCACTATATTTAAGAGTTTGCAAAGAATAAAAGAGAGTCTTACTACTTTTCTGTTGATTTCACAGAATATAGATGTAAATGTATGTTTAAAAAAAAAAGATTTTAAAATGTAAACGGTAATTTCTTATATTATAATAATTTAATTAAGTGAATTTAAATAATTAAATTAAGTGGATAAAAAATATTTTTGTATACATAAGATGTGGATTTTTACCTATAATATATAAATTATGAAATCATCAATAAATCCCTGGTCGGACATTTCCTTTCCCTCGTATGGTACATATTTAAGCTATATTGCAATCTAAATAGTTGAAAGATTTTTCACGTTTTGCCTAAATCCATAGCTGTGTCGGTTCCTATTAAATATGACTTTAACTCTATATTATAGAGTCTATAATAAAGAAATAAATCAAAAAAATCCATGAATCCAAATTCATCTCAGAATGCAATTGGTATTTTATTTATATATATTTCATGCGATAAACGTGGGCCTCATGTATATGTATATGTATTACATAAATAAAATGCTAAAATTATATATTTCATTATTATATTAAATGAAATTTAATAATTATATTAAAGAAATTACACTTGGCCCTCGCTTAACACGAACTCTTTTAGCACGAACTCGGTCTTACACGGT
>JAEIIJ010007195.1:0-11563 GCA_018904815.1 Drosophila ogumai
AATTTTTTTAAAAAGGGTCCAAAAAACGGGTTTTGAATGAGAAGACCCCCTTAAATAAATAAGATATAATTTAGAGACAGACAAGGGAAACACTAACCAGTTATTAGACTAGAAAGTTAATACTTGTCTCATTTTAATGGGAAAAATATTATTTCATTATCTTAAAAACTTTAAAAATGAAGCTAAGTTTATTTATTAACGCCATGTATTCATTTTTATTAACTTATTAAATTTGATTTATACATATATTCATCTTATTAGAAACTTCAACCCCAAAAAGAAAATCCTCTAATCTGAAAATACGCCCTTTTGCCACCTTGATTACCGAAAACCCCTTTTACTGTGGCTACTGCCACAATCCTCAATGACAGTTAACCCATGGAAATTGCATTACCCGAAACCGACACCGTCGGCCGACAGAAGGAAAACCCTATTAACCTTTGGATCTGCCAATGTTAACTAGAAGCTCCGGGGGGCACTTCCTCATATCATCATCCTGCTGTTGCGATTTCGATCCTCCTCGGTGTTGCTTTTATTGCAGCTGCCTTCGTCTTCGAAGCTGAAGCTCCAGCGGTCGCACTTTGCACAATTTACGTGCACATAAATTACCATTAATTAAATATTTCTGCGCTAATGCCGTCGGAATGGAGGGACCCAGCAACGTTCTCCCCCCTTTGCTGTGGTAATCACGGCAACTTTTGGTCAGAAAAGTGGACTTCTTTAAACCGACAAGTGACACGGACACCGAGATCTGAGGGGGCACTGAAAGAAAATGAACAAAGATTAAGGTTTAAGATATATAATTAAGTAAAAATTTAAAAACCCAACTAATAATCGCTCAATATTATTTGTAAATATTTTAAAAACCCAATAAATCAGAGAAAAGATGATAAGATATATTTATTTCTCCTTGTGGAACCTTCAACCCATACAGCTAAAGACGTTCATTAGGCTTAATGTAGCGGAGCAGTCGTATAAAGTGGGTTTCCCCTGACCCTTCTCCTGCCTCATCCCTCCCTTTTTGCATATGACAAACGCGCAGGCGCGTGGCCTCAACGAGATACCGGGGCTACCACCAGCTACCAGCTCCTTGGGGCCTTTAAATTTATGGAATTATGAATAATATTTTAAGAGGGCCCCGAGGGCGGCCGCCACCGGGCACTGCGACTTGGGACTGCGACTGATACTTAAGCCCAAAGCCCGAGTCAAGTCAAGCCAAGAGGAGGGGAAGTCGGACTGTCCGACTGAAGTCGGCTTCAAGTCCAAGTTGGGTTAGTTCTGCTGGCTGATTGCTCGCGACGGTGACGAATCGATTGATGTCTCGCTTTGAGTTATCACGTCGCTTGTCTTCGGGAACTTTTAACAAGGCCATATCCCGTGAGTACACTGAGCGAAAAAAATGTGTTAAAAAAGAGATTTTAAATATAGAAAGGGGAAAGAAGGGGTGGTATAATGTATTTATCAAATTATTGTACTACCAAATAAATGCACTCAATATCAAATTTATATATAAAAAATGTTTTATTGTTAGTTAAAATATATAGATGTTAACGAAAAATATGGAAAAATATTATTTAAGTTATTAGTTCCTTTTTATTATTTTAGATATGAAAAAAAAAAACACTGGATTTAAGGTGAATATATTAATTTAGTTATAATAAATAATCAGAAACCTTTTTTTTTAATGCTCAGAAACGAAATAAGAAAGTTCTTAAAAACATATTTTAGTTGGACAAAAATAAATTTATAATTATTTTTGGGGTTTCTATTGTTTGTATGTATTTTTTATCTTATTTTATTATCTTAATTCGTAGCTTCTGTAATTCAGCATCACCAGTCCGTTCGATTTAGCCAATTCTATAGCCTCTATATTAGTGTTTATAGAGCTAAAAACCCTCTCTAATTATTCCAGAATATTTTTATAATTTTAATAATAATAATCCCACTTAGAAACTGTTTCTCAAATGTCTTAGAACTTTTCTTCAGTGCCTTCCCACATATATATAACCCCATAGATGCTATATCTGTTCCTGTCGTGCGCTGCATTTTTGATGAAAATCACTTATAATCCCATCAACATTCCCCATCTCGTTCTCCAATTGAAAGTTAATGTCTTTGCCTTCCGGGGAGTGGGAGTTGCAGAGTTTTCGGATCTCTGGAGTTATGGGCGAGTTATGGCGGGCGGGGGACCTGGAGTTGGAGGCCCAAAACTTCGACTCTGTGTGTTTGTGTTGGCTTCGCCTCGTCTGTTGCTTTTTATTGATGATGTCTTTGTTTATTTGTTGTTCTCATGTTGTCGCATTGTTTGTTGCTGTGTTGTTCTCGTTGGACGCGCTTCATCAATTTGTTGTTGTATATATACAATAAGTATGTATCAAAAAATAAAGCAAAGCAAACACATCAAACGCCAATGCCAAGGCGAGCAGTGAGCTCTAAATAATTACCGAACAACATCCGGTGCAACGCCAAGGAGGACATCAGCGGGATTCCCCTTCCGCCCGCTCGTCGGGAGTTGACAAAGTGCTTCACTTAATATCGCATGACGCCGCTGGCATCCAAGGAGAAACACTACGCTCATGATTCTTCTCTTTTCGGAATTATAAACACATTCACTTATTTGAGATGAGGGGGCAGAGAAAGCGAGAAAGATCTTTCTCGCCGAAGGGATTAGGGGGAATGTTTAGTGGCAGCAGATGGGACCTGAAATAAACTGAGACTTGGAAATTTTCGAATCAATTTAGTTATATGATCACTGGGAAGGTTTAATGTCTGTCTTGGAGATAAAGAAAATAAGCTGAATTCGGAAGCCATAATTTGAAAGGTATTATCATAATAATTGTAGAGAAGCTTAAGCTCAATTTATTTATTTAAAAATCTAAGAAAATTCTGCGTTATTATAAATATTTTTAAATAAGTCGAGTCTCAAAAATATGTTAGAAAACACACAAGTCTTTTAGGCTAGAAAAAAGAAGGTTGCCTAAAACGAGTTTTCTCAACAAAAAATGATCCTCAAACGTTGAAACAAATTTTAATTTGTACATCATAAAGTAAATCTATTAAATTACATGAACATAAACTTATTAAATTTCTTTAATTAGCTTTCATACATCATACAGATAATAAAGCTTATAAAACCCACAAAAACTCAGCAATTTTCTTACTATAAACTTTATAATTGCCTCCCCTAATATATCATTAATCGCCAAATAAATCACCTTTTAAGACACATACCACGCCCCCTTAAAGGCACGAAAAAATATATATACAAAAAAAAAAATGCTAAGCGCAAATTCCTTTAAAAAAATCCACGCCATATAAGCTAGCATGCCGTGTATTTTTCTTGTCGGTTACGGTATTTGTTTTTCGTTGACATTTCGCCATATGATTTCCATAAGCTGCCACAGCCTCGACGGCGGCGGCGGTGGCGGCTGCTTTAGACAAGTATTTGGACCCACTCGCGCACATCGCACATCGCACATGTTGCTGCTTATTTTTGGGATGCGATGTGCGGCCAACATACAACAACAAACACACAACAATCACAACACGCAACAAACACAACAACAAATCCCCGACACCGCAACGCACTTAGTTAACGACGGCAACAGCGACGCTGGCCGAGGCAGCGATTCCCGGCGTCAGCTTGCAGTGACAATTGTCAATGAAGTTTCCGTAATAAATTCTCGTCTTTCGGCTGTCTGTGCGACGTCGAGCCCCTCCTCTCCTTTCCCTCGATTTTCCCCGGTTTTCCACGGGGTTTTTCCCCTCTTGGAGCAAGCGACTAACTTGACACGTTTGGCGGTTCCCCGAGTGTTGGTGTGTGACAGAGATGCTGGGGCTGTTATTTCCAGGACGATCTGTTTAAGTAAAAGCTAAAAGGTTAATAAAGAATAAGTTAGAGGTTTATATATATTTTATTCAAAAAATTTATATGTACAAAAGTCCGTTGAAAATTTTACTTTAATTGGAGGATGAACAAGGAGTTGTAAGATTAAAGTTAATCTAACTCAATCTTAGACTGTTTTCTATGTTATTTTATTTGTGTAATATAGGTAATAGATTTTTGTTTTATTTTAATTTTTAAAGTATATTTTTAAGAGTTTTTACTTAATTCTTTATAGTTTATTTATTATATTTCTGTAAATAAGTAAATAAGTCACAATAGGTTAAGTAAGAAAATAAATATTTCAAGTTCTCTTCACTCTTTTAAAAAAATTAAAATAAAATCTTAATAATAATCTCATATTAAGAAATGTATAAAATTATTACAATCTTCATAATGAAGCCTTAATCTAGCCAGAAAAACCCCCGAATCGGTCTGCACTAGAGAAGTGTCTGTGTGTGCATCTCTGGATTGCATGCAACATGGATATAGATGGATCGCAGGGAGAAGAGGAGCAGTCCATGGATCGTTTGCCACGCCACGAGGATTTGGTGTCGCGGCTTTTTATGAGGATCAGCTGCAGTTGTGGCCACTATAAAACAAACACAACACGATGGCTGAAATATACAGCCTATGAGCCGCCGAACAGCATATACCCTCTACAACCCAAGCCATATAGGGGGGAGATTCTTAGATTTGAGTCAGCTTTGAGTTGTTTACGAGGCTGTAAATCAGGTGACAGATATGTGCGAACTATAGTTCCGGGCTAGGAGGGTTAAGAGGGTGTCTACATTGGTATTTTTGGATATAAAAATAATACTTAAAAACTATTGGTTTATTTTATGAGAATTATATTAGATTTCACTTGGTTTTGTTAGTTTGTATTCTCTTAACTATTTAAATTGGTTTTTAATTATTTAAAATGTATTTCGTTATAATTTTGATAATTTTTTTTGGCAAGATCTTCCCTTAAGTGAAGCTACCCCTTACATAGGGTAAAATAAACACTCGACTGGATACGCTTGGCGGCTGAATGATGGCAGAAGTTGGTCTTTTAATATGCAAAATTCACAGCATTAATTACACTTGCTGCGAGTCGTTCGCAATGTCTTTGAAGCAGCTAACAACATGGCTGCCTCCTTATGGCCTCCTTATAGCCTCCATATACATATAAAGTGTGTATATTCCAAATCGGGGATGGAAAAGGGGTTCCCGGCCAGCGTTTCCCACTCAATTACCTTGACGCTCTGCGCCCGCTGGTGGCATAAATCATTTACCATAAAAACGTCGTCTTGTCTACACTTTTCCTTTTCGTGTGCCAAAAATAAGCAAGCCCGCTTACGAAACACTCAAAAACCCGGAGATCGAAGGAGGACGAGGAGGAGGAGGAGCCAATGGTCTCCTCCATTCAATAATAATACCGATGTAGCATGTTTCCAATGTCTATTTTTGGGCGTCGCACGTTTGTGTTTTACTCTTTTTTTGGGATAAATGTCTGAGGCGGAGAGTCTCGAGTCTCGGCTTGTGGGTCCCCTGTCTCCGGTTGTGGCATTCATAAATATTCCCAGGCGAGCGTTGAAAAGTTGCCGCGACCAAAGTTGGCCACAAATTGTTTTCCACAACTGTCCGTTTGTCGGGTGTGTATGGTGTGTGCATGGTGTGTGTATTGTGTGCCCCCCTTGGCGGTGATTTTGCGCAACTTGGTTGCACGCTCCATAATTCAATCAATTAATATCATTATTATTATTGACTGGCCATTGTTTGTCCGGCCCTGACTCTCGGGTAATTAATTACAATAATTAGAATTTAACAAGCCGTGTTTCGGCCACCCACCTCCCAAAAACTCCACCGCCTCCTCAACCTCCTTGAACAGCTGTCAGCCATCATCGCCAGGGAATTCCTCTCGGATTTCATTTGTTTTTTGTTTCCCTTTCCATTATTTTCATTTTTTTAAAGGAACCACATTTGCAGAGCTCACAAATTTGTTCAGTGAGGCAGGCAGCCTTCAATTTGTTTATTTATTTTCTATTTGTTTTTTGTTATTTGGGGGGAAGACGATGTCTCTTCTTTTTTGGGGGTGCCTTGAGTAGTTTCCCTATGAATTTATGGTGGGAAATACTTGGGACCTAGTGGCTTTGTTTATATTTTGTATTTAGTTGCGACAAATCAAATGCTTAGAAGATTGAAAAAATGTGTTTATAATAAGGCAGCTAATGGGCCGAAAACCACGAAAAAGGGGTCTGGGTATATCACTTACAGTGAGGGGGTTCTTTAGGGGTCTTTGTGTTCTTTTTTTTTTAGAAATCTGTTTGGCATTATAGCTCGTGGGAAGTGGAGAGCAAAGATATAAAGACGAGGGATTAGTGTTAATCTATATAAATTAGAGTTTAAATAAATTCTACAAAATAAGTGATGCTTAATACGTGCTTAAGGAAGGTTCCTAGCGTTTTATTTCAGGGTCTTTAAAGTACTTTTAAATAAGATCATTTAAGAGTATACAAGAATATATAAAAGGACCATTTATGTAGGAAAAATAAAGATGATTCGTATTTAAAATAATCAAAGATTTAAGTGAGTATTTAAAACAACTATTAATTTTACAAGCTATTTAAATGTTTTTCCTTGTATTCCAACATATATTTTTTAATCTCATTATCAAAATAAACTATTCCAACTCTTTACTCAGGGATTCCTTATGAAATCGATAAAACTTTCCCTTTCAAACCAAAAATGTTCTCAAATAATTGAGATAATTCCAAAGAACCTTCCCAACCCTTTAATATCTTAAACATCTGTTTATATATTTCGTTTATCGTTTCCCTTAACCAATTAAAGCTTCAGCGGAAAACCCCATAATCCTGCTGTAAAGGATCTCATTAAGATAAGGATCTTTCATCAAAAAGGAATTAAGGAAACCAACAGATTTTAAGTGACTTAACCCCAAGATCGATCGCTAACCGTTCGATGCCATAGGATTGGGTTAGGAAAGGTTAGGTCCGTTTAATGATATACTCAGTGAAAGGTGGTGGAAGGGGCAAACCGAACTTCATTTCATTTCCAGAAGGTTTGCCTTTGCCCAGAAGCTATAAACTGTTTTGAGAAGGGACAGAAGACCATTGAGGCAACAGCTGGCAGCGTGGTCTTAATGGCCCTGGGATAGCTCTGTACCCGTTACGCCCCAGACCGATCCTCGATGGCCAATTGGCCACTGCTTCTACTACTCTGGCTGCGGCTAGGCCCCGGGGCGTATTAATTTATGTATAACTTATAAACTTGAGGGCCTTGGCCAGGGCCATTAACATGTCCCATTGCCGCTAGCGACTTCCGCACCAAAACGTCAAACTCCGGGCGACACCTTTTAGTTGAGATGAGAACTGGGCCCTGATGTTAGGATATATATACTATATATGTATATGTTTGTGTGGTTATTTAAGCCATATGTTCAGGTGAAAACGACAAGACTTTGCATTTGCTGGCTCTCTCTGTCTTTCTTTCTCTCGTAAAAACTTAAAAAACAGGCCGCGCTAAAAGCAAAATTCGATTCTTTGCCATTTCCATTTCCACAGAGTAACAAACAACCGTTGCAAGATGGAACTGGCCATGGCAATGGGTATCAAAGTGGGAATGGGACTGGGAAGTGGGAATGGGTATGTGGATGTGGATGTGGATGTGGATGGGAATGAGACCAGGGCCTGATCCCGGTCTCGATCCCCAAACCCAGACAGGAACACAGAGCCGAAGACCATGACCAAAGACCAAATGGCCCGAGTCGTTGCATGTTTCTTACTTGATTTTCTGCTATAAATTAAAGGACTTTAATGACACTTTGGACGACGACGACGATCGCCAGGCGAAATTGTTCGCCCAGAGTCTGCGTTTGCGACTGCGACTGCGTCTGAATCTTAGGCTGTACGCGATGCAAAGTCATTCTCCATGGGTGCGAAAATGCCACGCAATGTCCAATAACAACACCATTACACTGAGCAAAAAACTAAGAGCCTTTAAGAGAGAAAATTAAATAAAAGGGTATATATTTCAAAGCATAATGGTTGTTTTTTTTAAGATTATTCAACTGTTTTTTCTCAGCTTAAATAGCTTTCTTAAGTCCCATTTTACTTTTAAAAGAGATGCATTTATTTCTGAAAGTCAAACCCAACTTATTTTTAATTAAAAAATATATTTTTGAGAATTTTATCTTTTTACTAAGTTTTTAAAATCTTTTTCTTCAAGTGCCGCCCTCGGACCATTGTATGACCAATAGAATGTGGCTTTCAGACGTGGACAGCAACGGAGACTGAGACTGAGGCTGAGACAGAGACTGAAACTGGGCTCGGAACGCGGCCTTCCTTCGTTCGAGTGCAGGAAATTCATTAAGTGTATTTATTGCTTCGATTAAGATGGACACTTCTCACCTGCAAAGGAGGTCCGGGGATCCGGGACCCAGTACCCAATACCCGAGATCTGGTCCGGCTTGGCCTTCGATTCGATCCGTTTGGTTCGGTTCGGTTCGGTTCGGTTCAGTTTGGTTCTCGGTCTCCATTCGGCTGGGATTGTACATAAATTTCAGGTCTCTCACAATGTTTACACAATGTCGCCGTCGTTTTTGTTAAGATTGGCACCGCGCAGTGCCCACTCCCTCGGGCTGGGACTGCGGACTGGAAATATGCAGATGAAATCACCCAAAAACATTATGCGTTGATAATTAAGCCAAGGAATCTCAATTCTTAGTGTCAGGCTTGTCTTGTCGCCTTTTAAGTATTTGAGATGCAGGCACAGGCACAGTCCCAGGCAAAGGCACAGGCATCGCCAATTCACTCATTTCAATTTTATTGTTATTTTCGCCTCTTTTATGGCCCCGGCTACAGTGGGAATTGGTTAAGGTGCAGGAATTTATTACAGTTACTGTTTACAGGATTAGCCAGAGAGATTCGCTCTGGCCAATACAGTAGCCGGGGCCAAGTGATCCGCCTGGAAATGGCATAAGATAATGGCCAAGAACGCTCAGCCTTCCACTTGCCTCAATGACCATAATCTCTTAAGATCTCTTTTTCTCTCTGGAAAATGAGCTCTTTTGATGGCGGGAAACCTGATTAAGGTAACACTTAACTTAAGTAGTTAAATTTTGTGGAAATATAGCGATATGGATTTTATTAATGCCTGAGTTTGAGCATGATTTATCTGATTACTTAATAGTGGACAACAAGAAATGATTTCTTAAAGCGAAATTATTTAAAATTGATTAAAAAAATACAAATAAAAGCAATTAACATAAGTTCACAATTGTTAAGAATACTTTTATTATTATTAGGTAGTAAAGTTTATGGCCAATAAATTAGTAGCTGCCTTTTACTTTTCTGCACATCCACCAATTCTGTTTTTTCAAAGCGGAAACACTTGGCTAAATGCAGTTTAGTTCCTGAAATGGAGCCTCGCGCCGTAGGTTCCAACCTCTCTTAAAAACAATCAGGTGACCCACCTGGAGCATCCGGAGCCAGACTTAATGTCCAAGTTGTTGGTTTTATGAGTCAGCAGAGTAGGAGTTAAAGTCAAAGCAGGAGGGGGAGTCGTCGAAAGCCTGAGCAGCCGCCGAGACTGCAGTAAATTTTAACTTGCAATTGTTTTAATTGCCGGCCGGGCCTGTCGTGTTCCCATATTTATGGCATAACGGAAATGAGTTAATAACAAAGTACGAGGCAAACAACAGGACGGAATCACTGTCCACTGGACGCCAAGGCAAAGATTTAATACCTGACAGGGATAAACGTTCCTGTCCAACTGCGATTCCATCTGTGGGGGATATTTTCCATTCTCCTCGTAGAACGCGGCGTGTGCCGTTGTCATTTAAATGAAATTACTGTCAGATTTTACACAAATAAAATTTCGAAATTACGTCAGTTTTATGTACTTCTATTCCATTCACTTCACTCTGCAGCTTCTAAGATTTTTTCGTTTGGCACAGAGACTTCTCAGTGTTCTGGTCATCGTGCTCGTAAAATTTACGACCATACGTACACAGTGGACAACATAATTCGGTGGGGATATATCCAAAGAGCTTTCGTATCTGGCGGATTAAGAACGCGTTGTTGATGTGAAAGGCAGCAGCAGCATGAAGGGGATAAGTTGCAGTACATACACGTGATATGTGGGTTTAAACCCCTTTGGATTGTGCGGGTTGTGTATGGGGAGAAGGACTAACATAATGGTTATACAATTGTTAAGGGGAGTTACTTTTAAGGTGCATTCACGGTAGCTGAATAAATCGGAATAATAATAAAGACATTAAGTAAAAGGATTAATAAATGCTTAAAAGTAGCTTGTAAGGAGGAGAAATATTAAATACATAAATATTAAATAATTATTAATTGCTAAAAAAATTATATAAAAAAGAAAGAAAAAATATATAGTATTTATAAAGAATTTAAATCACATTAACCCTATATCCTGTATATTAAAACCTCTCAAAGATGACTACTCTGGTAAGGGCTTCATTATTTTTTTCTCTGCCTCAGCATATTCTATATAGATTTGGCCAATTTTTGTTGTCCTCCTATATAACCCATTTCGTGACATTTCTGATCAAGTTATCGCATTGTTTTGGGCAGAAAACCATCAAGTGCTGTAACAGGATTGCGGCAATTGGAAGCCGCTTGTAGAGCAATCGCTTCACGTGCCAGATTGAATTTGTCCCATCTATTTTTTCCCCTCTCAATACAACGGTGGACATTAAACAAATCCATTGACCGGTGGTAGTAACCAGGAACAGGAACAGAAACACACGCAAATCTTGATTGAATCAACTTAATTTAGATCAGAGACCGGTGATTCGTGTGTGGTCGTAAAAAGCGCGACATATTGCAATTGGTATTGGTATTGGGATCGAGCCCTCGGACTTATCACACGTCCGTGTGCCATATCCTACCACCAAATATATAACATATATAGGTGGGTATGTGGGTGTGTTTTGTGTCTGTAAACTTTTATGACACGTGGTGGAGTTGCCGCACAACAAATAACAGCAGACAACAGGCAACATTGGACAAGAGACAACGAACGAACGAACAACGGGAACAACAAGAGTTGTTTAATAATAATAAAAACAAATGAAAAGAGCACGTAGTTGCTTTGGCAGCAGCACCGCAACAAAGGTGCCCGCCACCACACGGCTCTGTCTCGAGGGGGTCAGGGGGTCGGAGGTCGCAGTGGTCTGGGGGCTGGGAGGTGCCAAGAGCGGCGCAGAGTGGATTGCGGCTCGTATGTGATAGGAATGCCATTTTGCATGTGGCTCGCTCGGTGTGACAAAGCAGCAACCAATTACCAAATACGAAAAATGACAACTTGCAACAAAAGAGCAAACAAAAAAATATATATAGGAGAATAACGAAATCAGCAACACTGGGGGAAAAAATATTTTATAGATTTGATTATTTGTGTTCTTATTAAAAATAAGCTTGATTTCGGCTTTTAAGAGCTCAAAGTAATTATAATCTAAAAGATGTAGAAAGACCTTGAGGGGTTTCATTGACATTTACATTTGTACTTCTTACTTTTATGCTAAAATTTTCAAATGGTTCTAGCCGCAAACTTGTGGTAATCAGGCAAAATGTTGTATTTTTTTTAATGAAGTCGTGCTTATATTAATTCTTAAAAAATTAAATAAAATTCAAATATGTAGTATATATT